>CM062810.1:946883248-947172276 GCA_031772625.1 Pinus tabuliformis
TGGACCATAGAAAGATGGAAAAAGGTTTCATTTCTTAATTGAAAGTGATGACACTTGAAATGGTTTGCCAGTTTGGATGCAATCAGTTGCAGAAGATTGAGGGAAAAATGGCTCCAAAAACTCACTATTGAAGGTAGAATGTAAAATGGTAAAAATGAGAAGTTATTATGAATATTTATGGTCATTTTCTCATTATTTTATTCATTTTTAGTATTTTAACTTAGATATGCTTAACTAAAAATACTAAAAATGCTTAATAGATTGTGGTATTTTGAGTAGGTCAACAACTGTTAGTAGGTTTTCATTGTGTTTGAACAAGTTATTTTGACCACAGAGCACACTTTTATCTATTTTTCAGGCTCTTTAAACCTACATAAAAGGAACCCCCTAGAGTCCTCTTTTACCTGTTTTCAGACTCCCAAAATATCAAAATATTATTGAGCACTTGTCTTTTCGAACTCGTAAAAGTAAATTAAAAGACGTCTACTCAATATAATTTTAACCCTTTTCCAGATTGAGATAGACTAACTACAAAAATGGAAAACCTTAGTTGAACATGGCTAAGAGGTTCTCTTGGGTATTTTTTTCTACCCTTCTGAACCTAGGAGACTATCTACAAAAAGGGACATCTGGAGTTTTCTTTTTCACCTCTTTTTCAAACTTTCTAAACATGAAAAAGAAGTCGAGTTTTACCTTTGTTGGACTTGTTAAAACATCAAACAGTGATGGACTTTTCAAACATGATAAGGCCAAGCCACTCCTTCTTAGGGTTCATTAAATATACTCAAAGGGATTCATCTAAAGGATGAACTTACACATCAAGCATATGTTATCCTCGTCAATATTGTTAAAAAAATAAAGAGGTACTAACCAGTATGGTTGGGGAAATTGGGAAAACAAGGGATTCCATTTTTCTAATGGGAGCGAGTCACTCTTGAAAACAATGCTCTTCCACTTCATCTCTGTTGTTGTTTGGTTGGGTAATCTACTTGTATTTTGTTTATCATACCATTTTGAAAGCCTCCATTTCAGTTTTTGGTCAATGCTACCAACTCCATTCAGTGTTGTCGATGTGTTCAAGAGAAGTCATTCAGTTGACCTCCACTACAATACTCTTAACCCTTTATTTCATGTCTACCTTTCCTGATCCAGTTCCATGTTAGCATCATTCTAATCATTCTATCTCAATCATGATACCCGTTTCATGTCATTGATTGGCGATACATCAAGGCCCTCCTGCGACAGGTCGCTTGCTATCAACATCAACACATCATACAAGTGGTTGAATTAGAAACACACTTTTGGTACCTTGGTGCTTTCATACATCAATGAAAAGTCTCTTCGGTCTCGGTGATGGGCTTACATCAATGGCCTTCCACCAAAAGATTTTGTGTGGTGTTTGACATCAACTCATTCCTTCACACCATATGGATTATACCATCATACCTTGAGAGCCTTTAACATCATTGGTGGTTTCTCTCATGTCTGTAAATGGCTGACATCATTGGGTGGTAATCAGATGGTGTCTACCATGTTCGACTCTAGCTCATTGATTCACATGGTTAGACTCTTACATTGGTTGGTCATGTGAACAAGAAAGAAGACCCAAGATCTAGTTTCCGTCATCCAGGCTGTGATTTCAAGATTATAAAAGGATTACAATGTATGATGACCCTGATCATATAGTTAGTCATCTAGTCATGGGTCCACCAGTTGCATCTATGGATGTGCCATTTGATCATTATACATGTTATGTTATCTTATGAGCTGAGTATGGGTATGCCTCCCTCATCTATCAATGATGTCACATTGTAAATGTATTGTAATAGATGAAGCTCTTCGATTTTCCTTGATCCTGACTTGTCACAAGGTAAAGCACTTCAGTCATTAGTCATCATCTCTGACTTTGAGATTTAGGGGGCATTTTGTTATAGGGGGGAAAGCATTTTTTTTCTTGCCTCTCTATTGTTCTAGGTTAGCCACTGACTTGGGCAAGATAAATTTGTCTACAATTGTAAATATGATATAACACCTCTCTAAGAGCAATTTATTTCTAATGTTCGTAGTAAAAACTAATGAATAACACATTGGAATTTAGACAAACCTTATTGAACATGCATTATGAAACATGCGAACCAATACAACCCATTAATATTGTATAACAGAGAAAATAGAGTAATATAACAAAGAGTTTATGTACAAATTTTCTAGTATGAGTACAATACCATTGTACACTAAACTATGCGTGGAGGACGATATCGTTGAGGAAATTTCCACATAATACTACATCAGTTCAAGCATTGGACATTCTACAAGACGTAACTACATTAAATGACATAGCCATAAATATATTGATGATCAATGCTTCTCTAGAATACAAACATAAACAACATCAATCATCCATGATCGAAATTGAGGCATTATACTAGACTAACATGTATTTGTTTTAGTATATCTAGGAGCTGGTATTAGTTATTTCAGTCCACAAGTTGTAGAAAAATGCAAATTGAATGCTAAAAATTTTTAAAATTCATGGTTTGTTTAGCTAGCCATAGGCAAAAAAAGAAAAGTAACTATTAAATATGAAGATATTACCTTTAGGTTCCTATGAATTTCTAATAGGAATGGATTTCTTGGAGAAAAACAAATATATAATAAATTGTTTAGAAAAGATTGTTGCTTATGTATCTAATGAAGGAAATGTGCAAGTAATTAAAGGAACACCCAGCCAATCTCCACTAGAAAAATTCCATCCTTGTAGCTAAAAAGATGTTCCTAAAAAGGTTGGAAACTATTTGTTGTCTAGATTGAAATATCACTAAAAAAATATAAAATAAAACTATAGATGATCTGGGTGTAATTAGAGAATTTAAGGATTTGTTCCCAGAAGAAATTCCAGGATTATCGCCAAGAATAGACAAAGACTTTACCATTGACTTGGTACCAGGAACCACACCTATATCAAAAGAAAGATATAGAATGAGCATCCCTAAACTTATATAATTGAAAATGAAAATTATAGGAATTATTAGATAAAGGTTATATTAGATGAAGTGTGTCCCCCTAGGGAGTTCTAGTGTTGTTTGTTAAAAATAAATATGGGACTTTCATAATATGCATTGATTATCAACAACTTAAAAAATGACAATTAGGAATAAATATCTTATACCTTGAATAGATTATCTATTTGATTAAGTAAAAGGGGCATTGGCTCCCATTAATCAAGGTGATCACTGTGCGCTACTCTCGCTCTGGTTGTTTTCAAATTTTGAGCGCACCCCTTTCCCTTGGCTTCTGAGGCCTCCTACTCCAGGGGCTAGCAGCCTTACATCAGAGCTCTCAATGGATCATCTGTAACCTCCCCCTAATGGTGATCTGATACTAGCCTCTCTCTCTGAAACTTCTGCGAAGCAAGGTGAAAACGCAAAAGCATTTGCCTCTTTTCTCTCCTCCCTTGGCCCCTCTCGACCTAGGCCTTCAATATCAAAGTTTGTGAAGAAGATAGATGAAATTCCTAAAATCATTCTTCCTCCTTCCCTTCCTTGCCATGCTACTCTTTCTCTCTCTGAGCGAGGACTGGTTGGATAGTTCACCGACCTTTGGCCTTCACATTGTTCTATTCTAAAATGGGTGGAAAGAAACTGGGCCTCCTCCATCAAAGGGAAAATCTCGATAAGGTTATGTGGCAGAGGATACTTCACATTCCATTTCGAAACAAAAGAGGACAAAGATCTAATTTTTAGAAATGGCCTGTATTTCATGGATTCAAGAGGGCTATACCTTAATAGATGGACTCCAGACTTCGATCCAGAGTTGGATGTGCCGAATGCAGTGCTAGTTTGGGTGAGGCTTCCCCATCTTCCTCTCCACTGCTAGGGAGATGATTCTATTAAAGCAATAGGAAACACAGTTGGAAAATACATTAGTAGAAGTGAGCCAAAGGAAAATATGGATGCATGTGCAAGAATATGTGTGGAAGTCGACCCGGGGAAAGGACTATCGAAAGCAACCAGGATCAAAGTAGATATCTAGGTTCACTTTCAATCGCTAGACTATGGAAAAATGCCATTCAAATGAAAGGTATTTCATGAATATGATCATTTTGCTAATAGATGTTATAAAAAACAAGAAATGGAAGAAACAGAAACTCGGGACCCAAAATGGGAGCAAGTCAAGAAGAAAAGGATAGCTAATAAATCCTCCTCCCATCCTCCTTCTGCCTCCCTTCTTCCTTCAAATCTCCCTCTTCACTCCCCCTCCTCCTCTCCTTCTATTCCAGTTCCCTCTAAATCTCTTCCCTCTCCCTCCTCCTCTTTAATCCCCCCTCCCCTCACCTCAACTCTTTTGGCTTCTAACCCCTTTGGTCCCCTTGAGGAACCTGACCTTCCCTCCTCCCCTCCTTCCTCCCCCCCTCTCCTTCCCTTCCCTTCTATACCCTCCCCTTCCTCTCCCATTCTCTCTCATATCCCTCCTCCTCCTTCCTTTGACTGAATAATCACTCGAACTCTATCTAAAGACCTTCTCTCCTCCATTGACCACCCAAAAAGGGCTGGAAGGAAATCCAGCAGAGAAATCAGAGATGAAGTTGCAGCAAAGGAAATGTATCTGGTCACCGAAAAACCTCTCAACACTTTCTTAGAGAAGAGAAAGGAAAGAAATGTATATCCCACCAGAGGGAAAGGTCCCTCTACCCCCAACCCAAAGTGATAATGAATATAGTCTCTTGGAATTGCAGAGGAATGGGAAGTGCGCTAAAATTTAATGCAATGAAAGAATTAATAGCATTGGAGAAACCTGATATTTTTATGATCCAAGAGAGAAAAATAAGCAAAAAGGAAATGGGAATAATGACCCAAAAAATAAGGTCCGCATGGGGAAGCTCAAGTGGCAGTGGCCGTGGAAATGAAGTCTCACCGAACCGGAAGTCTTGGGTTAAAATATTGGGCAACCCTTCCCTCATAGCAGGGTGTGTAATGGACATGAAAATCAGAGAGTCCTACCAAGCTTACAAAAAAAATGACCCAAAAAATAAGAAGCTATGAAGGAACATCAATTCCAATAGTTGGAGCTTTGGGAGGAATATGTACATTATGGAAAACAGAGAATTGGGAATTGACTCAGCAAAAAACTGAGCTGCACTAGATTAAAAATAGACTTGAAAAACAAAAAGAGAAAAGATATATACAACCTCATTAATGTTTATTCCCCTAACCATTATAGAGACAAGGAAGCTTATTGGAATACCTTAAAAAATTATCTCTTGCAAGTTCAAAACAACGGCATAATTATAGGAGGAGACTTCAACCTCGTTTTGAATGTTGAGGAGAAGTTTGGGGGGAAATATCATGTTGATTCCTCAAGGGAAATTGTAGAAATAATAATGGAAACAAGTAACTTAATGGACATGCCTCCAAGTAATGGGAAGTATACATGGAGCAACAAAAGAATTGGCAAAAATAATATAAAGGAAAGGCTGGACATAATTCTAATTCAAGACAAAATCGCCACCTCCTTCAGCGATATAAAATAAAAAAATCATCCACAACATAGCATCGGATCATAAATCGATGGTGTTATCTCTAGGGATGATGGGGAATCTAGGCCCAGCTCCATTCAGATACAACTCTATCTGGAATGATAGTGAAGAAGTAAAAAATATTATTGCAGATGTGTGGGAAAATCAAATTATTGGCTCTCCAAGCTATGTTTGGGAATCAAAATTAAAAGCTCTGAGGAAAGAGCTGAAATATTGGGCAAAGAACAGACAATTAGAAACCCAAAAAAGGAAGATAGAAATAACAAAAAAATAGAGAGAATTCAAGTGGAAAAAGAACAGCAAGAGGAGTCACAGGAAAGTATATGGCAGGAAAAGAAAGCATATTGGGAATTGTACAGACAAAATAGAAGGGAAGAAGAGGAGTGGAGATTAAAATCTCGAAGCCTATGGCTTAAAGTAGGAGACAAGAACACAACTTTCTTCCACAATGCTACTAGGATAAGGAGAATTCAAAATCAAATAGACAGTATAAAGGATAATGAAGGAAAAGAAGTAAGAGGGCAAGAGGAAATAAAGAAGGAGGCTTTTAGCTATTATAAAAATCTGCTAACAGCCACAACAACAAATAATGAGTATAAAGAATTTTTACAGCATATTCCAAAAAAAATTAGTGATGGAGAAAACAATGAATTCACCAAAGAAGTGGAAGAAAAGGAAATTGTCGCAGTTGTCTGGGATTTACACCCGGATAAGGCCCCTGGCCCTGATGGATTTCCTATTTCTTTCTATAGAAATAACTGGAACATCATTAAAAAATATCTGATAAGAATGATAAGAAACGTTTTTGGAAAACACAAGGTAGGAGGATTCACAAACTCCTCCTTTCTTTCCCTTGTTCCAAAAGAGTCAAATGCAAATACATTTAGCAGGTTCAGGCCTATTTCTTTGTGTAACTCCTCCTACAAAATCATTACAAAGATATTGGCAAACAGAATAAAAGGAATGCTTCCAGAAATAATCTCAGAAAATCAAGGTGGATTTGTTCCAAGGCGAAAAATATTGGACAATATCCTAATAGTCCAGGAAGCATTGCATACTAGCCTTCTAAAGAAGGAAAAAGGAATGATTGTAAAGCTGCATATGGAAAATGCTTTTGATAGGGTCAATCTTTCTTTCCTCTTGGATGTCCTACAAAATTTTGGATTCTCTAAAAAGACAATAGACATAATTAAAGCATGTATTGTTACTCGTTGGGTAGCTCCCTTGGTCAAAGGAAGACCAAGCGATTTTTTCCAAAGATCTAGGGGACTTCAACAAGGCTAACCCCCTCTCCCCTTTTCTACATATCATCATGATGGACTCATTGAGCCGAAATCTAGAGAATTGTAGATAAGATCAGTCTATTAGAGGAGTCACAATCTCCCCGAAAGTAAAAGGCATTAACCATTCACTATTTGCAGATGATACTCTCGTTATGGGAGAGGCCTCATGCATTATAGCAAGAAAAATAAAAAAAAATTCTCAATAGATTTATGGAAGCCTTGGGAGGTCTTCTAAATAACCAAAAATGTACAATTTATGTGTGGAAAACCCCTCTTCGCTCTCTCCAAAAAATATCACAAATTTTGGAAATTCCTTTTCAGGAAAAATGGAGCCACTTCCATTATCTCGGTCTTCCAATTTCCAAAGAAAATCTGAAGACTAAGATATGGAACAAATACATAGAGAAATTAAAAAAATGTGCGGAATTTGGAATGAATTGGCTCAACTTGGCAGGAAGGGTGGTCTTAATCAAATCATTGCTCACAACTCTACCAATATACCAGTTTGCAACAATATTAGCTCCAACAAGCATTCATAAACAAATAGAGTTTGTTATCAAGGGGTTCCTATGGCAAGGAGGCAAATTAGAAACAAAGAAGCTCAGTCTAGTGAAATGGGACCAAGTAACAAAACCATATGATAAAGGAGGACTGGCTATAAGACTTCCCGGGTTTCTAAACTTGGCACTCGGAGAAAAAATAAGATGGAGATTTATTACTGGAGAGAGTAGCTGGTGGAAGAAAATTCTGGAAGAAAAATACATGTACCACAAAAAAATATTCCTACTTGAAGAGGGTTTCCCAATAAGGCCCTGCTCTCAGATCTGGATCTTAATTAAAAATACTCTTCCCCTCATCAAACAAAATTCCTCCAAGTCCCTTGGGAATGGAAAAATAATTAAAATTTGGGGGGATAGTATCATGGAAGTCCGCCTATAGCCTGTCAAGAAATATCATGAATTGAGAAGGAGGATGAAAGTAAAAGGAATCTGCAATCTGAAAGATATCTCTCATTGGATTGATGGGGATTGGGTTGATTGGAGATTTCTAAACCTCCCCCAATGCCTAGTTCCTCAATGGATGTTCTTAATTTATCTTCTTAAGGGAGAAACACCTCTGAGTCAAGACACAAAATACTCTCTCAGGTTTGATCTAGACGGTGGGGAATACTCAGTAAAATCTGGATATGCCACTATACAATCTCAGCAAGAAAACCAAGATTGGGATATTTGGAGGAATGCATGGAAAATTGAAACCCTGCCAAAAATCAAAGTGTTCATGTGGACTCTCCTCAAAGGAAAAATTCTAAACCGACAATCTCAAGAAGAAAGGTTATGTAGGTCCTTCTCGTTGCGCCATGTGCCAGAAAAGTGAAGAAAGTATCCAGCATCTCTTTGTGGAGTGTGCTTTCGCAAAAGATTGCTGGCAATTGTTAGCAAGCCCCCTGGAGGTTAGAACTTAGCTAACTCTTCCCTTTAATGAACTTCTCTCAACTTGGAACAAAAATTATCCATACACTCTTAAAAATAAGGAAACAATTAAAAGATATTGGATTAGTTTGCCCACATTCATGTGCTGGCAAATTTGGTTGGCTAGAAATTAGAGGATTTTCAAAGATTGTCCTCCAAGCATAAGTACAGTTTTGGCAAACTTGGAGTTTGACAGCAAAATTTATCACTTCCAAAGGAGCTAAATCAATAGAAGTCAACCATATTCAACATGAGGAAAGAACTTGGATTGAGTTCGCGTTGAGAAAGCACAAAAAAATAAACATCAGCAATACTCCTATCAACACTAAGAACTGGAAGATCAGACTCAAAAAAGAGGAATTTAAATCATGGAAAGAAAACTTAAAAAGACCATGTCTACTATTTGATGGTGCTTCCAAGTCTAACCCAGGTAAGGCCAGTGCTGGAGGATTCCTTTTTGATCTAGGTGGAAGAAATTCAATCACATATGAATGGGGATTAGGGGAAATATCCAATAACAGAGTAGAAGCATATGGTCTCCTATTGGGAACAATAATACTAAGACAACGAGGCATGCAGAATCTAGTAATCATGGGGGACTCAACCATTATTATTCAATCAATGGTGGAGAGGAAAAATCCCAAGAATAAGGCTTTGAGCCAAATAATAAAAAGGGTGGAAAAAAATCTGAAGTATCTGGGAGAAGTCACATTCAAACATATTCTGAGAGAAAATAATGGTACTACAGATAAGAAAGCTAATATAGTAGTATCCCGTCCCATTGGAGAATCCCGAATAGCCAATGAGACAACACAAAAATCAATTCCATAGGAAAACAAGCTGCCATATGCAGAGAATGATTCTTTGGTCAAGTGCAATAAGGTGGGAAAAAGTCATATCAACACAAAAAGCAAGAAATTAGAATCTCAGGAAAATCTTCATGGACAATCAAAATAGTCAGTATACGTATCCCAAGAAAATTATGGCTGCATATGCTTCCCATGTTCTACTGAAGATCATTATTATGAAGTGGCCTTCAACACTACTATATATCTATCTCCTCCCTTTGAACGTTCTCATCTATGTTTACAATAATTCCTGCATAGCATTGTTTCATTCCTCCTTAGTTATTGAGTCTCTATCCCAGTGTTTTCTATTGTCGTCCTGGATTCTCATCCCACCAAGCTCTTTTGTTGTAGGCGCGGATCCAGATCCTACCCTGGGTTCTCTCTACGATTGTGAACATCCTCTTTGTTTTCACTATGTTTCTCTTCCCTAGTCATATCTTGTATCTGAGTTACTGCATCACTCCTTTGTTATTTCCTTCACTATTGAGGAGAGAAAGCTCAATATTTGAATTTCTATGTCCCTTCCATTTGTGGTTGATTGCCACTAGAGGTCTTTTTGGTGGTTGTAATTGTTCCTCTTTTCAATTGTTTCCTGTCTCTGTTTTTCTTTCTTGGAGTGTTTTCTATCAACTCATCGTAAGTATGGAATGGAATCCTCTGGCCAATGTTCTGAAGTGTGAGAACTGTGCAGTATGCAGAGCCAACAAGTTCATGATAGATCATATTAGAGAGACGATCAAGGATTTTAAATTTGATGCTAAGTCTGAGAACTCATTTCTTAAGAGACAGTTGGATGAGCAGAGGAAAGAAATGGCAGCTCTAAAACACAAGTGTAAGAACATGGAAGAAACTGTCAACTATCTGAAGGGTCTACTAATCAACCAGATGAGAGAAAACTCCAACTACCAAAGCAACAAGAATCGTCCTCACTCACAACAGGAGCCTTCAGTCAACAAATTCTAGAAGTTCCATTTTCAATCCTCTTTACACCTCTATGTACAAGTTTTTAAAAGCTACTTATGCTCTGTAAATGTAATTTTTTGTTGAATCAGTTTGTCCGAATATATAAGGAAAATGCTATAGGAAATCTTAGAATCAAGGGAGGAAAGGCCTGGAATTTAGGGACTATTTTCCCTCTTTTTCTCTTCCAAGTAGCCTATCTCCATTTTGCTTTGATGTAATGGGAGAAAGCTCCCTCTTTTCTTTTTGGAATAGAAAAACTAGTAACCAACTTTGTTAAAAAAAAAAAGGCTGGGGCACAAATATTTTCAAAAATATACCTTAGATCAGGGTATCATAAGTTAAGGATAAAATATGAGGATATATACAAGACAACATTTATAACAAGATATGGACTCTACAAATTTATAGTACTACCATTTTGGTTTTACCGATGCACCTGCTACCTTTATGTGCTTAATGAATAACATGTATAACAAGTATCTAGAAAATTTTGTACTAGTTTTCGTTGATGATATTATGATGATGGATTGTAGATTTCTGTGGTTAGGTTTTTTAGTATTTTCACTCGGATATTCCACAGTTTTCATTTTTGTTTTGTCGACGTTTCGAGTCTAGACCAAGACTCATCATCAGGACTTGATTTACAAAAGAGAGAGCCAACAATGATAAATAAGGTTAAGGTTGAGATGTCAAGTATGTGAGCCGACCAACTTACTGATTTGAATTAACTAGAATTTATTTTATTATGTATTTATTTATTTATTTATTTATTTTAGCATACTTGGTTATTTATTATAGTTATTATTAATTGTTTTGAGTGAAATAGTTTATGTAATAAGTTATTTATTATATTTTATTTAATAAATTAATTTACCAAATTGTGATTTAGTTTTTTATTATGTTTATTCATATATATATATATATGTATATATATTAAGGAGGATAATTTATTATTAATGCTGTGATAGCTTAAATGTTTGTTAATGTATTATAATAATTTTCTGATATATTAATTTTATTTATTATTTATGTAATTTATTATAGTTTGTTTATTAATGGCTTGAATTGAATTGTTTATGTTTTAATATTGTTTATTATATTCTATTTAATAAATTAATTTATCCTAAAGATTTTGTTTTAATTAATTTATTATTATAGTTATTTAATTACTTGTATTAAGTAAATGTATATGAAATAAGTTATTTATTATATTCTGTTTGATAAATTAATTTATCCTATGATTTTACTTTGATTATGTTTATTTATTTATATATTATGTTTATATATTTATTTATTATTTTTATTATGATTTGATATATTAATTTTATTTATTATTTTTATTTATTATGTTTATTTATTTATATATTATGTTTATATATTTATATATTATGTTTATATATTTATTTATTATTTTTATTATGATTTGATATATTAAGGAGGATAATTTATTATTAATGCTGTGATAGCTTAAATGTTTGTTAATGTATTATAATAATTTTCTGATATATTAATTTTATTTATTATTTATGTAATTTATTATAGTTGTTTATTAATTGCTTGAATTGATTTGTTTATGTTTTAATATTGTTTATTATATTCTATTTAATAAATTAATTTATCCTAAAGATTTTGTTTTAATTAATTTATTATTATGGTTATTTAATTACTTGTATTAAGTAAATGTATATGAAATAAGTTATTTATTATATTCTGTTTGATAAATTAATTTATCCTATGATTTTATTTTGATTATGTTTATTTATTTATATATTATGTTTATTTATTTATATATTATGCTTATATATTTATTTATTATTTTTATTATGATTTGATATATTAATTTTATTTATTATTTTTTTTTTTTTTTTTTTTTTTTTTTTTTATTTATTATGTTTATTTATTTATATATTATGTTTATTTATTTATATATTATGTTTATATATTTATTTATTATTATTGTGATTTGATATATTAATTTTATTTTATCTATTGTTCATGTAAATTATTATGGTTGTTTATTAATTATTTGAGTTGAATGATTATTAATATTTTTATAATCTTATAATTTTTTTTTTTTTTTTTTTTTTTTTTTTTTTTTTTTTTTATTTATTTATTTTTTATTTTTTATTTTTTATTTTTTTTTTTTTTTTTTTTTTTTACATGTTTATTAGTTGCTTAATAATTGCTTGAGAATTGTTTAAGTTTGATTATTATATTTTATTTATTAAATAAATTTGTCATAAATATTTTGTATTAACTAATTGCAATTTTACCCTAATTTAGATTATTTATTTATCTATATATATTTTTTATTTTATTTTTTTTTATTTTTTTTATTTTATTTTTTTTTTTTTTTTTTTTTTTTTTTTGGGAGGATTATACTAGGATTATTGAGGATAGGAGAGGAGCCGATTTGATCAAAGAGGGCAACTCAATCTAAGGGCGTGAGGATTGAGGTCCAATTCCTACTAACTTCCAAGCCTCCATCCCTGTTTAGGTTATGAGGGTGTTTCACAATCTCAAGAGCTTCTCGGACTTTACGCTTGAAATAGTGTCTTTCATTAGCAATGACTTTTGTGTTTTCAAGGCATATATGATGGTTTGTCTTTCCTACATGTTCTGCCAAGGCTGAGGACCGGGTTCTTTCCCTACGGATATCTGCGCTATGCTCTTTCAACCTGATACTAACCGATCTACCAGTTTCCCCAATGTATTGTTCTCCACAGGAACAGCTGATAATATAAACACCTTTTTGTTGAAGATATTCTGGGCTATCTTTCACAGATTTCATTTTTTGTCTAATAGTTGTCAAGGGTTTGAATGAGGTTTTTATATTCTTTTTTAGGAGGATCTTGGCAAGTTTGTCAGTTACGCCATGGATATAAGGTAGGTAGGCGCTAGCGGCTGGGGAATTGTTAGTTTTGTTATTATTATTGCCAGATTTGGCTTTTTGAATGACTTTGAAGATGTCTTTTTTATTGTATCCAAGCTTGGAAAAAGCTTTTTTCAAGTAGGTGATTTCCTCATCAGTATGTTTCTCATCTGAAATTCTACAGGCTCTGGTGAAGAGGGTTTGAAGAACCCCCATTTTTTGGGCTGGGTGGTGGTGGGAGTCTGCGTGGAGATAGTTATCAGTATGAGCCTTTTTCCTGAACACTTTGTGACCTATAGAACCATCCTCGTTTCTAATGAGGAGGATGTCCAGGAAAGAGATGCAATTATTCTCCTCAGTTTCCATTGTAAATTTGATGTCCTTGGAAATGCTATTGAGATGGTTCAAGAAGTTTTTAAGTTCGTCTTCTCCATGGGGCCAATCCACACTGGTGTCGTCCACAAACCTGAGCCAAAACTTAGGTTTTAAAGGGTAGGTGTCAAGAGCCTTCTTTTCAAACTTTTCCATGAAGAGATTGGCTACAATAGGTGAAAGGGGTGATCCCATAGCCACTCCTGATGTTTGCTCAAAAATCTCGCCTTGGAAGGTGAAGAAGGTGGACCGTAGACAGATTTCAGCTAATCTAGCAGTTTGTGGGTCCGCCACTTCTTTCACTACTTGCACTGCTTCATCTAATGGAATTTTAGTGAACAATTGCACAACATCAAAACTGACGATTTTATCACCTGGATCTATCTTGGCATTTTTGATGAATTCCACATATTGGCTGGAGTCTTTTATGTAAGAACTGGTTTTTCCAACCAGTGGAGCTAATTTTCTAGCGACATACTTTGCTAATTCGTATGTGGGAGATCCTATAGTATTCACTATAGGTCTCAAGGGGACATCTGTTTTATGAATTTTGGGGGCTCCATAAATACGAGGGGTAATTTCACTGTCAGGGGTAAGCTGTTTTTTCAGTTTATCATCTAGATTAGTTTCTTTTATGGCTTTCTTGACAAGTCTGGTGATTTTGGAGATGGGGTTCTTCTCTAGTTTCTTGTAGCTACCACTGTTGTATAAGTGTTCCTTCATTTTGTTTATGTAATCATCATGGTTCATTACAACAGTGGCACCTCCCTTGTCGGCTTTTAAAATGACAATATCATTGTTATTCCTTAGATTTTTTAGGGCTATGAGCTGCTCTTGGTTCAGATTCTTTTTAGGCGGTCTGGCTTTCTTAAGGATAACTGCACATTCTTGTCTGACCAGTTCTTTTTCTTCTTCTTTTAGAGATTTGATTCCATCTTCAAGGCCACAGATAATTTCCTCTACAGGGATTTGCTTGGGGGCTAGGGCAAAATTGAGACCTTTATCTAGGATTTCGATTTCTTCTTTTTTCAACTCATAAGATGAAATATTTATAACCTTGTTGTTGCTGGTTATTTTATTGTGATTTTTAGATGTAATGTTTGTATTATTTATATTATTAAATACCTCATTACTATCATTTAATATGTTCTTGCATTTACCTAAGTTTTTTGTTTTACAATAATTATGCTTATCCTCATTACTAGTTCTATTATTCTTATTTAAATTGTAATCTGTGCTGGTTAAGTTCTTGTTATTTAAGCTCACCTTATTGTAATTTGCAGCTTCAAACGAGATGATTGATGGCATGTTTTGAATGGTGTTGTCGCTATGTAGATTTACGCTGGAGCTGCATGAGGTTTCAACGCTGTCCCTTGAAGGTTCATTATTTTTATTTTTACCCGTCCCGGTATTGCTGCAAATCTCAGAATCGTTCAGGCTTCGGTTATATATTAATTCACTGCAAATTCGGTTTGCTATGTTTGACCTTACAATACCTGCGTTGTCCAATGTATTGTTGCTGCGTGGTTTTTCATTGTCTCTGGTCTCGGCACTCTTTTCTTTGCTGCGTATATCACTAGTCTCCGCATTGTTGTCCATCCTAGAGCTACAATCTGTTACAGCGCTGTCCATGTTTGATGTGTTTTTTCCATTTTTCGATTTGGTCCTCAGTTTGGATTTATGTACAACGTTTTCTTCCCCAGTACCTTCGTTATTATGTGTTCGCAGCCACTCCAGCTTCTGCAGTTTGTTTTTATGTTTTGATTGCGCTGTTTGTTTTTCCTTGTTTGCTTTAAGTGCTGCACAGGCATCTATGACCGTCCAAAGGTCTTCTCTGATTTTTGCTGCAAGTTTTAAGTGGGCTTCAAAGGCTGTTGCTGATAATCGCCATAACAAATTTCTGCACCTACGTATTTCAAGGCGGATTAACGATTTACTGAGCCTTTCAAATGCTTTATGGTACTGGTTGTGTAATCTGTGTTTGATGCAGGCAAAGCCTGGGGTTAGATTAGAATCTCTGCATTGCTTGAGAAAGTGAAGATCTGACTCTTTCTTTTGTATTTTTACCCTTGTCTTTTCGAGATTACGTATCTCATTCCATGTTTCCCCTCCGTACAGGGTAGAGATGATGGATTGTAGATTTCTGTGGTTAGGTTTTTTAGTATTTTCACTCGGATATTCCACAGTTTTCATTTTTGTTTTGTCGACGTTTCGAGTCTAGACCAAGACTCATCATCAGGACTTGATTTACAAAAGAGAGAGCCAACAATGATAAATAAGGTTAAGGTTGAGATGTCAAGTATGTGAGCCGACCAACTTACTGATTTGAATTAACTAGAATTTATTTTATTATGTATTTATTTATTTATTTATTTATTTTAGCATACTTGGTTATTTATTATAGTTATTATTAATTGTTTTGAGTGAAATAGTTTATGTAATAAGTTATTTATTATATTTTATTTAATAAATTAATTTACCAAATTGTGATTTAGTTTTTTATTATGTTTATTCATATATATATATATATGTATATATATTAAGGAGGATAATTTATTATTAATGCTGTGATAGCTTAAATGTTTGTTAATGTATTATAATAATTTTCTGATATATTAATTTTATTTATTATTTATGTAATTTATTATAGTTTGTTTATTAATGGCTTGAATTGAATTGTTTATGTTTTAATATTGTTTATTATATTCTATTTAATAAATTAATTTATCCTAAAGATTTTGTTTTAATTAATTTATTATTATAGTTATTTAATTACTTGTATTAAGTAAATGTATATGAAATAAGTTATTTATTATATTCTGTTTGATAAATTAATTTATCCTATGATTTTACTTTGATTATGTTTATTTATTTATATATTATGTTTATATATTTATTTATTATTTTTATTATGATTTGATATATTAATTTTATTTATTATTTTTATTTATTATGTTTATTTATTTATATATTATGTTTATATATTTATATATTATGTTTATATATTTATTTATTATTTTTATTATGATTTGATATATTAAGGAGGATAATTTATTATTAATGCTGTGATAGCTTAAATGTTTGTTAATGTATTATAATAATTTTCTGATATATTAATTTTATTTATTATTTATGTAATTTATTATAGTTGTTTATTAATTGCTTGAATTGATTTGTTTATGTTTTAATATTGTTTATTATATTCTATTTAATAAATTAATTTATCCTAAAGATTTTGTTTTAATTAATTTATTATTATGGTTATTTAATTACTTGTATTAAGTAAATGTATATGAAATAAGTTATTTATTATATTCTGTTTGATAAATTAATTTATCCTATGATTTTATTTTGATTATGTTTATTTATTTATATATTATGTTTATTTATTTATATATTATGCTTATATATTTATTTATTATTTTTATTATGATTTGATATATTAATTTTATTTATTATTTTTTTTTTTTTTTTTTTTTTTTTTTTTTTTATTTATTATGTTTATTTATTTATATATTATGTTTATTTATTTATATATTATGTTTATATATTTATTTATTATTATTGTGATTTGATATATTAATTTTATTTTATCTATTGTTCATGTAAATTATTATGGTTGTTTATTAATTATTTGAGTTGAATGATTATTAATATTTTTATAATCTTATAATTTTTATGTTCATGAAGATCATTTAAGAATAATGTTGTAGACCTTAAGAGAAAACCACTTTTATGCAAAGTTCAACAACTGTGATTTTTATAAAGAAAAATTTAATACTTGGGTCACATTATTTCTAAAGAAGGAATATATGTTGATATTGAAAAGGATAAGGCCATCTTAAACTCACTAGTACCTAATAATGTAGCATATATCTGATCCTTGATGGGAATTATTGGTTACTGCAAAAGATTTGTTGAAGGTTTTCCTAAATTAGCTTATCTGAGCACTTATCTTCAAAAGAAGGGAGTGAAATTTAATATGAAAAAAAAGTGTCAAGATGGTTTTGATATATTAAAACATCTATTAATAATAGCCCCAATTTTAAATTTTGTTGTTCCAAAAAAATATTGTTATGTGTATAGATGTATGCCTTGAAGTTCCAGGTGGTGTGTTAATGAAAGAAAACTATGTAGTTTCTTATGAATCAAGACAATTGAAATCTAATAAAAGGAAAGATGTTGTTTACGACTTGGAATTAGTTGTTGTTATATATGCATTATAAATTTGTAGACATTACTTACTGAGCAAAAAGTTTCCTCTTATTACTACCCAAATAAGTTTAAAGTATTTTTTCAGTCAATCAAATTTGAATGCTAGAAAGGCAAGATAGATGCCATTCCAAAGTGAATTTAAATTTGACATCAAGAACATTAATGGAAAATGGAATAAAGTGGAAGATGTGCTATGTAGAAGTTAAAATCATTTTCTTGAAATTTCCGTCAGTAGTGAAAAGACAAACTTTGTAGAACAATTAAAAATGTAGCTTAAAAACATGAAGTTTATAGATACTTACAACATAAATTCCATCATACAAAACTTTCTGGTTATGCATAAAATCAAGATGAACATTAACATTCAGGAACATAATATATGTTCTAAATGAAGTTGTTTTGAAGAATCTTATTTCAAATGAACACCATTATAAACGTTTCACCGACCATCCTAGATATTAGAAAATGATCACAACATTAAGAAAACATTTTTATTGCTTGGGTAAGAAACGAGAAGTGGTTAAATATTTTTCTAAGTGTTTAATGTTCCAGCAAGTGAAGGTATAACATCAACACCCATCTAGACTGCTAAACCCTTTACCCATTCCATAGTGGAAATGGGAAGTTATATCTTTATATTTTATCATTGGTCTTCCAAGAACCACAAGAAATCATGATTCTATTATGGTTGTTGTGGAAAACATAAGTAAAGAAACTCATTTTATACCTCTCTACTTTATGTTTGGAACAGCCCAAATTACAGAATTATTCATGAAATGGATTTTTTCGATTATATGGAATACCAAAAATAGTTATATCAGACAAAGATGTTAAGTTTACTTCCAACTTCTAGAAGACATTGTTTGGAGGAATGGGTACACAATTGAAATTTAACACAACCTACCATCCTCAAACATATGGTCAAACATAGAGTGAAAGTCAAATATTGGAAGCCATCTTGAGTATATATGCTATGGATCGACCGACTAAGAGGGAAGACTGTTTACACATAGTAGAATTTGCATATAATAATAACTATTAGGTTTCTATCAAAATGAGCTTTTGAAGCTATGTATGGAAGGTACTGTCACACTCCTTTAATGTGGAGTTAGTCAGATGAAATGTTGGTGTTAAGACCTCATATTATTTAGGAATGGGGACAAGTAGTGAAGAATATAACATAAAATCTAAAGACTGCCCAAGATGGGAAAAAAAAAACTACACCAACCAAAAGAGAATGCAAAGAGTTAAAAGTGGGAGAAAATGTATATATCAAAGTCAAACCAAATAAGATTACACTGAGACTAGGAATATATGCTAACTTAACACCAAGGTTCTGTGAACTATTCAAGATACTAGCTAGAGTTGATTCGGTGGCCCACTAGCTAACAATGACAAGTTAGATAAAAGTGCATAATGTTTTTCATGTCTCTATATTGAAAAAGAATATTCTCGATAGTTCTCACATCATTGATTGGAATGTGGTACAAGTGGAAGTACAAGGATAATTCTAGGTAGAACCACTACAAGCATTAGATCAGAAAGAATCCTTGCTAAGGAATCAAGTCATCACCCAAGTTAAAGTGAAATGGAAGGACTTAACCCCAAAGGAGGCTACCTAGAAGATGGAGGAAAAAACGTGTGAGGAATTTTCAGCTTTGTTCCAAGAAAAAGGGAATTGAATGAAAACACCAATGATCTTGTTTATTTTAAGAGGGGGAAGATGTGACACCCCTGTCTTTTTCTTTTTAGGACAGGTATATTTTTATACTTTTGAGTTATTACTGAACTTAATGGCTATGGAATCCAAGATTGAAATTATTTGATTATGTAATTAAGTTTTATTTTATTAAAGTAATAAATGAGTGTTTGGGGATATTTTAGAAAAACCACTTGAGTATTAGAGACTTCTTGCAAAACAGTTCTTAGTGGTTAAGTCCATGTCCACCTTCCGAAAAAGTTCTCCTGAAAATCCCAAGGAGAAAAGATGATAAATAAATTAGCATAATGGGAGAGGAAGATTATGCTAAAAACTTAGCTAGAGAGAAATGCTAAGTTGGGTGAAAAGAAAAATAAAGCAGAATTGGAGAGAAAGGCGTGCTTTAAACAAAAAGAAAGACTTTTTTCTTAATTTAAAAACAAATCCTAGGTAACTAAGGGATGTAGACCCTTAAAGAAGGATACTACTAAGGAAATATCTATTGGGAAGAATATAGAAGAAAAACACATTATAACACAAGAATGTTGTTGATTCATGGAGGCAAGAGACTCTAATCTTAGGGGGAATTGTTGGAGATAATTCATGGTCGGATTGAGCGTGCTTGTTTCATAAATATTTTCCAATAGATACTTATAGTCAAATGCATGTTATATTGTAACTTATATGATGAATCTTATGATAGTCTAATATCGTAGATTGAATGAAAAATTTAAGAATAAAATGAATAAAATATAAACTTTGTATATGATAGAGAGTTTTAGTTAAAATAAAATTTGTACACTCTATGTGTAATCTCTATTATGTTGAGATTTATAAGTCTATGAAAAATATTTTTCTTATCTTTAACTAGTGATAAAATCTAGAGGTTTTACTATGCAATATATGTAAGGAGGAGAACTAAGTAATTGCCATAAGGCACATGCAATGAATTAGTCTTATGCATTAATTGATAGAAATTACCTGGGTATTGTGAGAGGTCTCTAACGAAAAATATTATTACAAAAAGCTTTATACATAAAACATATACGATATATATACTTTTATATAGTAAAGGAGGTTCATAGTAACTAAATGAGGATGCTAGTAGAACTTATTATTACGATTAAATATCACATGCCACCTTTGGCAGTGTTTGAGTAACGAAATACAAAATATTGAAAGTATTCTTGTAAGTTAAATAAATTATTCACTATCCTTGTAAGTCTAGCAAAATTTCTTATTGGTTATAGTGAATGTGCACGTATATATATATATATATGAAATTATATCATTTGAACTCCCTAGAAGGGATATGTACAATCAATTTCATAATGGAACCTGCCATAAGTATATGAAGGGTAAGCTTGGAAATGGTAATTAACTAGCAAGGCTAAAATGGTCTATTACTTCTCATTAATATTAGTATCCATTGGAAAATATAATTAAGTGTTATGAAAAATAATAATCATAAAAAATAGAAATGTTCAGGTGTTTAAGTTTAGATTAAACACTAATATAACATTATTATGTTATGAGTAGGACCATACCATCTATTCTAAAGAATAGGAGTACAATGTTGTATAGTTTTGGACATAATAGTAATATGAGAATAATAGTAAATAAACAACTCGAACTAGTATATAATTACTATATGAAAGTTGAGATATAGTAGCAATATCAATTTGATGTAAGGGAGATTGATGACTACCACTATACAATGAAACGTTAAGAAAGTTTTTAAGCCATATAATGGCCGCATGTAAGACCTTGAAATAAAAGTAAAGAAAATCATATTCATTGATATTCTTTCGACATATAACTCTGTCTGTGATCAAAAGTATTTCTTTGATATACTTAGAAATACAATTTCAAATCCGTCATAAATAGAAATCATACATGAAGGCTGAACTGGTAAGGATTACATTTAATCTAAAAAAATTATACAAGTGAAAACCCTGGATATTTAACAAAGAGTCCATAGATTATCAATGTCTATGACCTTCACAAGAAACAAATTTAGAAACCCTTGACTTGGGTTTAATTCATGAAAATACTCAGAATTTGTAGTCATCGTAACATCAAGTAGAATTGAGCATATCGAAGGTTTCTAAGTTTTTCTAAGGAGGAAAAAGTGTGTTTATTTCTCGCAACCCTAACTCATTCAGTAGTAGTCATAAATTCAGGGTATCTCCTTGAGAACATACCTAAAGGAAAAATATAAAATATAATTATAAATGGACAGAGAGGCACCGAAAAGAAGTGATCTAAAGACAATAAATGGAAGTAAGGAGTGCACCTATATAAGTTGATTACCGCTCTAGTGACACTAACGTGCAATAAAATATCATATGATTGTAGACAAAATGTTGGATTGTAATTTTAAATGAATAACTCATAGATGGATACACTAAAAACAATATTATTCTACAATAACATAGATGCTCGAAAATGGTAAGGCTAATTACTTTAAACCATAAGAAAGAAGATGAAAACAAAAATAAATGTTATGTAGAACATTACAATGACTTAGTCATGGATGGTGGTGGCCAAAGACGTTTCCAGAACACAAAAATTAAGTTCATGTGATGCAATGAAGGGAAACCACAAATTGTTGGGAATCTCCAGAGGAGAATTCATTTTTCTTCTATATAGATTTCAAAAACATGGAAATAGTAGAGATGCAGAGGTAGGGAAAAAGACTATTACTATCACTAGGATTGTAGGAAACAAAACCCAAAATAAAGCAGCACATAAAAGAAAGTGAGAAAACAATAAACATTGCACACTTAAAAGAAATTAAACCTTACCCAAAATTGTTCATCAACCCAACACACAAGGGTCATTCGAATAGAAATCACCATGACACTCTGTCCTGTAACTAGTGTGAGGGTTACATTAGACAAATTAAAGAAAACACTAGTGGTGCAATAAAGTCTCTATAGCTAAAATAGAGAATACCTCTCTCGGAGTCGTTGATATCCAATGTTGGTAGTAAAAACTAATGTATAACTCACTAGGGTTCAAACAAACCTTATTTAACCTACATCAATATTCAACCTGCATCAATGAAACATGGCAACCAATACAACCCATTAATAAAATATAGCAGAACAAGTGGATTAATGTAACAAAGAATTTATGTACAAACTTTCCACTATGAGTGCAATACCTTTATACACTGAGCGACGGGTGGATTCTCTAGAATTAAACATGTCCAATTACAAAACTACATGGTGCAATGAGAACTACATGGTTGAGAACCATGCCACATTGCATAATAGTTTAAGCAGTGTTATGGCTGTGAGACAAAAAACGAAACTTGGACAAAGCAATTCACATGGATTAGAGTTAGTATTGTTATTAATCCCTAACAAATTGTCACTGTTGCATCTAGAGAAAACATTGTTTCCATTTAAAGTGCGGAAGCCACGTGACCCATGTGACTTCAGATGGATTGGCGCTCCATGGCTTATGTGAAATCCTACAAAGTGGAGCGTATGGGCCCTCCCATTTTCAGTATAACCCATATTTTTAACCTGAATTCACTTACGAAAAGTTTATAATGATGAATGGTTAAAAGTACAATGAATAAATGATGTTATATGCACATGTCAAGGGTATAGTGTAATAATATGAACTATTATTAATTAAATGTATAGAAAGTTGAACTATTAATGTAACAACAATATCAATTAATGGAAAATCCTAGACCTTGCAACATATGATACAAATATATGGAAATCAATTATTATAACATAAACATATGATACATAATATCAATTAATGGAAAATCCTAAACCTTGCAACATATGATACAGATATATGGTATGAACATTTATAAAAAACAATGTTATCAATTAACGTTATAATATCAATATCAATTAATGGAAAATCTTAGACCTCACAACATATAATACAAATATATGATATGAATGTTTATAAAAAACAATGTTATATAGTATCAGTTAATGGAAAATCCTAGACCTTGCAACATATGATACATACAGATATATAGTATGAACGTTTATAAAAAACAACGTTATATAATATCAATTAATGGAAAATCCTAGAAAATCCTAGACCTTGCAACATATCATACAGATATATGGTATGAATGTTTATAAAAAACACATAATATCAATTAATGGAAAATCCTAGGCCTTTCAGCATATGATACAGATATAGGGTATGAACCTTTATAAAAAAACAAAGTTATAATATCAATTAATAGAAAATCAATTAATGGAAAATCCTAGAAAATCCTAGACCTTGCAACATATGATATAGATATATGGTATGAATGTTTATAAAAAACAACGTTATAATATCAATTAATTGATTTAAATCCTGGACTTTGCAACATATGATACAAATATATGGTATGAACATTTATAAAAAACAACGTTATAATATCAATTAATAGAAAATCAATTAATGGAAAATCCTAAACCTTGCCACATACGTATTCCCATTACCTTGGGAATAAGTAAGAAATTGGAAATTGAATAAAACTAATGACAAGATGTAATAATATTGTATAGTAAATTATTTCCTTAGTTTAAATTTCATTCATGAATAAATGAATGTAAAAATGTAAATTTGTGTGAATAATAATAAGCGTATTCCCATTATCTTGGGAATAGGTAAGAAATTGGAATTTGAATAAAACTAATGACAAGATGTAATAATATCATATAGTAAATTATTTCCCTAGTTTCAATTTCATTGATGAATAAAGGAATGTAAATTGTCAATTTGTGTGAATAATATTAAGTGTGTTCCCATTATCTTGGGAATAGGTAAGAAATTGGAATTTTAATCAAATTAATGACAGCAATATTGTATAATAAATTATTTCTTTAGTTTCAATTTCATTGATGAATAAATGAATGTAAAATGTAAATTTATGTGAAGAATATTAAGCCTATTCCCATTATCTTGGGAATAGGTAAGAAATTCGCATTTGAATAACTAGTGACAAGATGTAATAATATTGTATAGTAAATTATTTGCTTAGTTTCTTGGGAATAGGTAAGAAATTGGAATTTGAATAAAACTAATGACAAGATGTAATAATATTGTATAGTAAATTATTTCCATAGTTTCAATTTCATTGATCAATAAAGGAATGTAAAATGTATATTTGTGTGAGGACAAAAAGGCAGATTGATAAAATATATGAAGTAATTAGATGATGCAGCCTAAGACGCACATACCCACAATATACATATAAAATGCATGTCATGTACATGTCCCAGGAATTTAATTTCATACTTAGGAAAATTCTCCTTAATCAAGGTTTAATGCTCCTTCAATATCTCTATGTGGAAACATTTTATTTAACTATCCAAGTATGAACCTGTATAAACCTTTGAGCGGAACCTTATAAAACCCTTCCATAATCTTTGGTTAATTCTTGCTACCTGCGCATATTAATAATACCCTTTAACCTTGTTTTCAATTTAACCCAACATTAGCCATAATACATTTATTCCGCTCTATTTCTATTATAACTCTTGTATAAAATAAATTACACATAAACCATTTAATCCTTCATTAACTTACCATTTCGCCGATTCACATGACTTTGCACATTTTCCGACGCCCAACATAAATCTCCATCGTTAATTCTCTTATCTCAATCCAACGGTGATCATGGCATATCGCATGATTACATGCATGATCGATATCAGATTAAGAGTGTGCGAGATTAGTGGTTTTTCCTTTCCATTATGTGTTGCATGTCAACCCCTCAGGTTAATTACGTCAAATGGTAGAATACCATTTACTATTTTTTAAGCGCGCGAGATATTGCTTACTACTTCCGAATACTACTCTGTGTCCATTAACACATGGCTTAATCTAATCTCTTCATTTTCTTGACTTTATTTTGCATGAATTAATCCTACCATCTATCTCCCTTAATCTCATCCATTGATCAGACTAATCCAATGACTATGCTTTGCTACTACGTTCTTTTGCATCTTGTCTTCACTATGTAATAGCCTTCTCAGCTTCTCTGTCTGTGTATTGATTCTCACCTTACAGTCTTCAATTGTTCTCATCCCGATCTCCGACTCTATGTATTTCTCACTTTGCTCCTTTGTCTTGGATGTTCTGTGCATGATTTCCTCCTTGGCTTACTTCTGCATACTCTTTAACCACTATTTCTCCTAAGCTTCAGCTTGTTTCTTCAATTGATTTCACTACAATCTGACCACTGTAATACTTTTCTGTGCTAGGTTTTTCCTGTTCTTCTCTGCATTCTTCTCGAACTCCACCTGCATACACATACTATGTGGAAATAACCTAATTCTCATACAATTTATAATTAATCACCAAAGTCACACCACACAAACTCATAAATCAAGTTATCTGTATTAATAAACAAATATTTACAAAAATAATTCCTTTTTAGCCTGATCTTCAATATCAATGGCCTTTTTCTTTCCTGTCCGTAGGCTTACAATCAAACCCGATCTAATCTCTGGACTCTAATTCCCTAACTTGGTAACTCTCTAACTAACTAACTCTTTCTATGCCTTTTCGGCCTACATTTATACAAAAGGTTCTGTAACCCATTTCTTGGTTTGGATCCATAACCTTCTTAACAAAATCCTAAAATCTCTTCTTTATCTCCAAGGATCTTCTCTAATCCACAAAACCATCAACTAATTCCTAAGCTAAGATTTATCAATCCCTATGAACTCTCAACTATCCTAATTCTCTCATGTTCTCCAACATTCGAGAACATTTACAAAATCCTCACAATATTTAATTAATTCCTTTTCTAAATCACTCAAAACATTAATAATTACATTAATTTGATACATAGGAATCCAAATTCCTTGAAAACACAAGACCCCTTAAATTAACTAGAATTCAATGAAATTGTTGAGCTGGATGCTCCTGCATCAAACTCCCAAGGTTAAAATAATCATGATCTCCAGATCATGTGTCCTCATATGTTGATAGAAAACCTCCAGGGTCCCAAATTTTGTTTTGTAATTTGTCTTTGGTTGTTGTTGTTGTTTGTTGCTGTTCTCCAGGTCTCCACACTTTATGTTTCTTTGACCCACTAGCTATTCTTTCACAGTCTACTAATTTCTTTATCGTGTTGTTGCTTGGCCTTCTTATCGTTGTTTTCTTTTGAGGCACCTTTATCATCAATATTATTATTCTTTCAATCTCTATGTCCAATTTTTCTTCTGACTGATAATTACTTTTCCATTTGTTGTTGTACTCTGTCCACTCATCTTCAAACTGTTGTTTATTATCTTCTCTTTGAAGTTGTTGGATTCTTACTACCACCCTTTCATCCTTACCCTCTTGTGGCTTTCCAAACAACCTCTGTTCAATATTTGTAAATTTACTTTCAAAAAATAAATTGTCCTCCAATTCCCTTTGTACTTGATTCCTCTCAAATACATCACTATGTTGTTCATCGATTCCAACATATTTTCCTTTCTCTTCCTTGACAACCCTCAGTAATTGTCCTTCACTTCCTTGACTGATTCTGATAGTCAATTTAACTTCTTCAAGCACGGTATCTTCATGCTTTTCATTTTCCTCATCAGTATGTCTGACCTGGAAACTTCCAATCTTCTTCAGTTCTAAAACTAACTCTTCAACTTGAAACATGTATGTCTCATCTTCATCAAATCCTGTAGTCATAAAACAATTATCAGAATTAAAAACATAAGGCCTCATTACTTTTTCCTTCTCTGGAAACATCTCAGTATGCTACTCTGAGTTTTCCTCCAATTCCTTTGTCAACACATCAGTATGTTGATTTAAACTCTCCTCCATATCATCTGTTTCAATGATATCTCTCTACTCTGGTTCACAATAATGAACTCCTTCTTTTGTAATGTCAATTCACTGAAATTTTATTACCATTCCCTTTTCCTTATGATTGTCATTCATGACAATTTCTTTGTCTTCCTTTTTCAACAATTTATCCTGAGTATATATCCTCTTCTTTTCCAACTTTCTTCTTTGAAAGTCTAACTTTCTATATAACTCAATAATTTCAATTGGAATAGAATTTGGAAATTTTACACAATTTTCCATAGCTTTACTTGTTATTGACCAATCATCAAATGTCCTTTCTCCCTTTGCTAAATCTTTTACATAGGCTTCTTATTTCTTAACATCTTTCAGTAGATGCCCTTCTTCTTCCTTCAATTACGTGATTGTCTTTTCTTTGTCTTGAGACAAATTTTCCTACCCTTCTTCTTCAATACACTTATCCTTGATGTCTCTTTGTAAACCTTCTTCAAGAGCTATCCTTGCCCCATCATCTGCATTAGCATTCTCCTGAATTTGTTCTTAATCAATAACATTAATCAAATTCATTAGATTACCTCTATGAGACAATATTCCTTCATTCTTCATCAAAATAAGATCCTGATATTCCATCTCTATGACAGCTTCAAATGGTTGTCTTCTCTCATTAAGTAACTCATCCATAGACAATTTCTGTTGTAACCAGTCAAATTCTTGTTCTTTTGAGAAATTTTCTTTGTCACATTTTACTTCGAGATCTTCATCCATGCTGAAGATATTTTCAAAAGGTTTCTATTCTCCTGTAATGCCTACAATCATACACAAATATTCAGTTTTAAAAACATAAGACCTTGTGGTCTCACTTGATGCTTCAATCATCATATCTCCTTGCTGCTCTGAATCCTTCATATGATTCAGCTCCTCTGTAGATTCCTCCTCTATCTCTTCATTACTTTCAGAAAGTAATGGACCATATTTGGGTTCACATACATACTCATTTAATCTAAGTAACTCTTCCTTCAATTGAGCATTCACTCTTTGCTCCCATTTTACTTGCAATCTATGCCATTTGACTCTCCTTTTCATAATCCATCCATGCCTCTGGTCTTCCTTATTCATCTATAACATCTCCATCAATAACTCAAGATGGAAATTTATCTCAGCTTTCTCTCTTTTGTAATGACCTTCAGTAGTCATCCTTTCTTGTTCTGTGAACTTTTATTTGTTCACTTGTGAACTGCACCTAAGCTTCCCTTTTTAGCAAGTCTCTGTACCTGCCCTCATCAAGATTTCCTCCTTAAACTTGATCTATGGTTCTCTACCTCTGGAACCATCTCCTGAGCAACTCTCTTGCTCTTCTTTGCTTCTGCAGCTTCCACTTCCTTTGAGAACACTCTTGTCCTTTCTTGTCCAACCTTCAGCTGGATTCTTCAGGTTCTTCACCACTTTCCTTTAGAGTATCCACTTACTCTGTCTTCAAGAACACAATTGGTCCTTCTTTTTATAGCTCCTCTTGTTGTTCGTTTGCTGAGATAATATTCCTTCGTCTGCAACCTTCTTTTGAAACTTCCATATGACTTTCCATAACCACCTTCTCTACTGTGTGAGCTTCAACACCTACAACCAATCAACTTACTTTTGAGTTGATCTTCTCACGAAGCTTTTCCTCTGCCCGTTTTCCAAGTCCTCTTTCCTTAGAACTTGCACTGAGCACTCTTTCTTTCTCTTTGGTTGTTACACTCACTTCTCTTAAGGACTCCTCTAGCCCTATCTCTTCCAAGCCTCATCTATAATAAGGTTCTACTACAATCTCTAAGAAATTCCAAAAGTTCTTCCTACAATTTTACTGATGTAGTCTTTTGCCAGAATTTTCCATTCATTCAACTGCTGCAAAATTCCATACCTTTGTAATCAATTAATGTCTCAGTTGGTTGTCTCCCACAAACATGCAACTTTTGCACCCCCTTGATCTATTTCAATCTGTAAAATATCATTAATTAATCAAAACTTATGCATTCCTTCTTCCCAACATCACCTGTCTTTAGGATCTCCTTATCTGCTGGTCTTTACCGTTCTTGTGAATCTAATTCTACAATTCTGTCTCTGATCTCCATGCTTCCATTGTGCATTCTTTCAACATACAGCTGCTGCCACAACAATCAATCCTGAACAGAGCTTCTCCATATCTCGAACAAGACTTCAATCCACATCAATTTGGATCTCATTCCTAGAATGATCAAAATGCATCCTTGTCTTTGAATAATGCTCTGAATCTGAACCTCAACAAATTAGAATTTACACAGAACTTTATTTTCTTTCTAAGCATCTATTTCACCAGCAACACAGTTCATAATTCTGTGTTAATGGTTTGAATTTCAACAATACAATACCCTGCAAACATAACAAGTCATCTCTTCCTCATGCAATCTGCGTAAATACAGTATAAAGATCACTTCAAACTTCCTCAAAAGTTCCCTTCCAAGTAGAAAACAATATTCCTTTGTTATCACAACCTACCACTTGTGATCAATCTTCATCATGCTTGTTCTTCCTTCTACTAGATAAAACCTGCTTTACTATGATCATCCTTTTTGCAACTCACTTAATTCACTATTGGAACTATCAATCTCTGTCTAAATGAGGAAAATAATTTATGTGTTTGTTACTCAATTTCAAAGAGCATTTTCTCTGATACCAAATGATGTAGCCTAAGCCGCACATACCCACAATATGCATATAAAATGCATGTCATGTACATGTCCCAAGAATTTAATTTCATACTTACGAAAATTCTCCTTAATCAAGGTTTAATGCTCCTTCAATATCTCTAAGTGGAAAGATTTGATTTAACTATCCAAGTCTAAACCTTTATAAACCTTTGAGTAGAACCTTATAAAACCCTTCCATAATCTTTGGTTAATTCTTGCTACCCACGCATATTAGTAATACCCTTTAACTTTGGTTTCAGTTTAACCAAACATTAACCATAATACATTTATTCCACTCTATTTTTATTATAACTCTTGTATAATAGAAATTAGACATAAACCATTTAATCCTTCATTAACTTACAATTTCACCGATTCACACGACTTTGCACATTTACCGATGCCCAACCTGCACTTCAAATCTCCACCGTTAATTCTCTTGTCTCAATCTAACGGTGATCGCACCATATCACGCAATTACATGCACGATCGATATCAAATCGAGAGCGCGCGAGATAAGTGGTTTTTCCTTTCCATCGTGTGCTATGTGTCAACCCCTCAGGTTAATCACGTGAAATGGTAGAATACCATTTACCATTTTTTAAGTGTGCGAGATACTACTTACTGCTTCTGAATACTACTCTGCGTCCGTTAACACGTGCCTTAATCTAATCTCTTCATTTTCTTGACTTTATTTTGTGTGACTTAATCCAGCCATCTCCCTCAATCTTGTCTGTTGATCTGACTGATCCAACGACTGTGCTTTGCTGCTACGTTCCTTTGCATCTTGTCTTCACTGTGTAATAGTCTTCTCCACTTCTCTGTCTGTGTATTGATTCTCACCTTACACTCTTTAATTTTTCTCATCCCGATCTCCGACTTTATGTATTTCTCACTTTCCTCCTTTGTCTTGGATGTTATGTGTGTGATTTCCTCCTCAGCTTACTTCTACATACTCTTTAACCACCATTTCTTCTGAGCTTCGGCTTGTTTCTACAATTGATTTCACTACAATCTAACCACTGTAATACTTTTCTGTGCTAGGGTTTTCCTATTCTTCTCTGTGTTCTGCTCAAACTCCACCTGCATACACATATTATGTGGAAATAACCTAATTCTCATACAATTTACAATTAATCACTCAAGTCACACCACACAAACTCAGAAATCGAGTTATCTGTATTAATAAACAAATATTTACAAAAAGAATTCCTTTCTGGCCTGATCTTCAACATCAATGGCCTTTTCCTTTCCTGCTCGTAGGCTTACAGTCAAACCCTATCTAATATCTGAACTCTAATTCCCTAACTCGCTAACTCTCTAACTAACTAACTCTCTCTATGCCTTTTAGTCTTACATTTATACAAAAGGTTCTATAACCCATTTCCTAGTTTAGATCCATAACCTTCTCAACAAAATCCTAAAATCTTTTCTTTATCTCTAAGGATCCTCTCTAATCCACAAAATCATCGACTAATTCCTAATCTAAGCTTTATCGATCTCTATGAACTCTCAACGGTCCTAATTCTCTCATGTTCTCGAACATTCAAGAACATTTACAAAATCCTCCCAATATTTAATTAATTCCTATTCCAAATCACTCAAAACATTAATAATTACATTAATTTCATACATTGGAATCCAGCCTACTTGAAAACACAAGACCCCTTAAATTAACTAGAATACACTGAAATTGTTGAACTGAATACTCCTACATCATTAGAAGTTACTCATCAAATATTTTTTTGGTATAAAATTGAGGTATGTTACAACTTATGATCATGTTTACTATAAATAAAATTATGTTTTCCTTTTAATGGTTCCATCTAAAGGAACCATTGCTACATTTAAGTCAACCTTCAATGCCCATCATTTCATATTATTAACAAATATTTAAAACAACAAACAATATATTACTTTCAAATATTAAAGTTATAATTTTTTATTTTTTTTTTTCCTCAATATTAATGTACATATAAGTAATTGAACACTAATAAATATGTGCAAATATAAAACTTTATTATCAAATCATTTTTTTTATTATATATTTCAATCAAGTTAAGAATATAGATGTAAGCGGGGTTATTTATAGCAATGGAGTATGATACCATGAAAGATAAATGAATTTGAAGTCTATCCCTTCTTACAAGGATTAATGTAATATAATTTAATAAATAAAAAATACCATGATATTGGGAGATTCTCATCTCATGGTCAAGCACATTGAATATAATGTAAATTGAGAAGATGTTTTCTTATATTTTATATTGGATAGAAGCATGAAAATTAATTGTGAAATCGCAAAGCAAATCTGTATCATATCCTCCATAATCATAATACCACGGTAGACTCCAAGGCAAACAATATATCTGGGAAAGAAAGGGTTAAATTATATGTCAATGATAAATTTTATGAACACACAATCCCATCATTTATCTTCCTTATCGTAACTTATTGAATTTCTAGGGCAGGTGGCATCAAGCATGGCAATAGCTTCATAGGTATCCTCGATGAGAGGGATCACAGCGTTGTTCATATCATGAAAATCATAACTCACGTGATGTTTAATGCGTTCCTTTCATTAGAAATCTCATATCTAAGTGGGATTATAGCATCATTTAATAAGAAGTAATTCACTATTGCATTTTTATTTCAATGGAGGTGTTATGAATCATACATTTTAAAATTGATAAGTTAATTAATACAATCCTCTTTAATGGTCATTTCAATGGTTAAACTTCTTTTCGTTTTTATTTTATTTTATATATAGAGTGAATTCAATATATAAGACAAAATATTATGATTTTAATATTAATTCTTATTATTATATATTAGTAGACAAAATTTACATTTATATTGATTGGATACAATGAACGTTTTTAGCTAACTTCTTAATAAAACAATTAAACTTGTAATGAATTATTATTAGGGTTTTAATATAGGGGCCTAAGAGATGTAACATAACAACCCACTATTTAAAAAAGTTCTCCCCGTTAATGCTTGTAGTTGAGGTTGTTTTTTCATGAACTGTTTATTTTTGTATGTAGCTTCTTCTAGAGGCATATTCTTCAACTTGATTATATACTCCAAAATGGTGATACACTGAAGAGATAGATAACATTGATCCATAAGTGTTTTTCGTTTAAGGATAACTTTCATTCTTCATTTAATTTTGGAAATTTGGTATTCTAAAACCCTTTTTATGAAAGATCGTGAAAAATCGTATAAATGTGAGGAGCAAGAAAATCTAACTCATACAAAACCCTAATAATAATAATAATAATAATAATAATAATAATAATAATAATAATAATAATAATAATCAATCCCTTTTGTGAATATTAGATATGGTTCTAAAAAAAACATGGCCATTTAGTCCTAATATATACTAAGAATAATTAATATATCATTGTATCAAAACTCTCTCTCTCTCTCTCTCTCTCTCTCTCTCTCTCTATATATATATATATATATATATATATAATTCATTATAGGTATTCATATATAATATTATTGTATAATATTAATTATTTAAAAAGTATCATGTTATATACCCATTAAATATAATTTTACTCTTACATTCTAATAAATATAAATATGCTCTTAACCCATGTGGAATAGAATAGACAGTGATGACATGTATTGTTAAGTCACTCCGTGATGTGAAGGTTACTAGTTTGAAACTCCGTGAGTAAAACAGGCTAGTGTGGCCTAGTTTGTGCACAATCCATGCATGATTTTGATGACTTAAATACCCTTGGGTTGCATTTTCTCATGCCGAAGGTTAAGCTTGTAGTCATCTCTCGAGGACATAGACACATTGACAAACAAATATATATTGTAATAAATAACTACCCTAGGTCATTTAAAGTTTGATATATAATATAATATATAATATATCTATTATAATATACTTTAAATCATTTATATATTAATAATTTCTATAATTTATTTTATTCATTTTATCGTTGTGATGCATTTAGGGTTTGAAATGTTGCATCTAAGAAGCTTCTCACAATATTTATTACCCTATATGCTCTTTACATTTCCTAAAGTTGTGAATATGGACATGGCCGAAGGTTTCAGAATATTGACTAAAATCCTTAGATCCGTGGATCTTCCTTGAGTAATCAACAATCATATGATAATTGCCCAATCCTGCAAACAATCTTGTAGGGTGCATAAAATTTTGAAGCTAATTTTTTATTATCATTTTTCTTGACTATAAGTTTCTTTTGAGGTTGTAGTCTTAGAAATACCCATTCTCCCTCCTTAAATTATCTTTCAATTTGACATTAATCTTGATTCTTGTTTTATATTGTTTGTACCATTTAAAGGTTTTCCTTAAGAACTATCAATATTTATTGAGGATTGGCCATGTGTGACTTTATTTCTTGTACTCTGGATTTATCTTGCAAAAAGTATGATATACTAGGAAATGGATATCGATAATGGACCTAAAATGAGGTAATTTTAGTATATGTATGATTGGTAGTATTATAACACCATTTTCCCATTGGACTTCAATCATTGATATTGTTGATATGAAGAGTATGATTGTAGATAACCACATAAATTTTTTTTAGCTATTTGTATTTGACCATCTATTTATGGATGATATATTGAACTCAATGTTAGTGTTCCTCCACTCATATTTTATAATTTTTTTCCAAAATTTTACCATGAATTTGTTATATTTATCACTTTCTATTACCTTAGTAAGGCCAAAAAGTTTATGAATTTCCTTCATGAACACTTATGCCACTTAGCTTGTTGTGTATGTACTTTTTCCTTTTGTGAATAAAAGGTTTTTTGTAACATCCCTCGTGAAAATTCCGTGTAATAAAATTTAATAAAGGCAGAATAAGACCATGGTTAAGGGACACTTATTCCAAGCTCAATGTTGGGAAAAGATATCCTAGTGGGCATCACTCGACGTGTGTTTTGGCTAAGGAAAATTGACAAAGGCTAAGGCAAAGGCATTAAAAGGATAAAAGGCATTTATGGCACATTTATTTACGAAAATAAAGGAAAATAGGAGAAACGTCAGGTGAAAGGCCTCAGGTTGAATATGAGGAGGAAATTGAAGGAAAATAATGGAAAATGAAGGAAATAGAGGCCTTATTAATAAAAATTCTTCTGAGGATCAGTGGGATAGATTTTTGCTAACCTTTTGTCAGTTCAAGTTTGGAGCTCTCTCACTATTCCCTCTCTCTCTCTCACTCTTGGTCACTTAGAGTTTTCTTGGAGAACTCTTGTGTGGATCAAGGAAGGAAAAACAAGCAAAGGGAAAGGAAGGAAAGCAAGGATCAAGGAAGAAGAGCAGGATCAAGCAGCTTCAACAGGAATACTTGCATGTAACCTTTTGCATGTACGATTTCCTAGTTGGTTTGGATATGCATGGATTTGCATGTTGGCGTATGGTTGTCTTGTTATCGGTGGCATGGTTTTTCTAGGTTCGGCCTAGCATTTCCATTTTCTGGATGCCATGGTATGGGATGTTTATCTCAGTTTTGAGCTTTGGTTTTCTAGATGGATTTTGAAATCCGGGGCGTAGGTAGTCTCAAGTTTCATTCTGAAAGGCCTAGGAATCCCTTGACTGGTTTTGGTGGGATACACGGTAAAGCATAAAGGAGAAGTCGTGGTCTGGGGCCTAGTGATCTAGGTTTGGATCGCATTAAATCTTGAGAGACTAGTCTTAGTTTAGGGCATAGTGATATGGGATTAGATTGTGGTAAATCCTAAACGACAAGGAGATAGAAAATTCCTCAAGGATAGTGATTGATTCCAGATGGCATTCCAAGTTTGGTTCGGTTGTGATGAGAGCACTGATTTATCCGTGGTCGTGGCTTGGTGAGGGTGGAGGTGGTTCAACCTCTTCATTCCCTTGGTTGTTCTGGTATTAGTTGTTCTATGAGATCCCACATTCATGTTTGGAATATGGCATGGAGGTGATTGGCTAAAAGAGAGATTTGGTTGAGCCATGTCTCTAGTCGCATGCTAAGTGGAAGTCCTTAACCTAGTTGAATTTTCCTATGATTAATAAAAGCTAAGTTCTCTTACTTATATGTGGATTTAATGTATGTCATATCTCTGATATTCATATGGTTTCATGCTAGTTATAAGCATGGTTAAATGACTGGTTCATGTCATGGTTATTTAATGTATTTACTTGTAAGTATTAAATGGATGGATGCAAGATGTAATTGATGATATAATAGTTCAATGGAGAAGGAGGTGATCCTTTTGGCCATGTTTCATAAGTTATTTCAATCATTTATGCTTTGTCTTGTATCCTAGACCTGTAGGTTGCATTGATTCCAAGTGTTTGACAGAGTGTCAATCACAGTTGAGGACGCTTAAACCTAGTCTTGAGGTTGATTTTCATTTATCATCATTGTTATCATGTCCTTGATAGATTATGAAGTTTGTAGCAATTTCTTGGTAGAGGTTGGGATTCTGGGCTAGAAAAGTGGCTCAAATTTTGAGGTCGTTGGCACATGTCTGCTGAGAAAATTCCACAGTTGCTAGAACATAGGCCTATGAGAGTGACTCTAGTTTGCTAGACAGTGGCATGCCTATAGCATGAGAGTGACCAAGGGTGAAAAGGCTTAAATCATTAGTGGGACTCGGGGCCATGATGTATGAGTGGTTGACATGTCTCCTGAGGGTGTTGTTCCTGATGTGGATGAATTTGTTTGATATGCTCAGTTAGTTCCATTTCCTTAAGGTCACCAAGGCAGTTGAATCCCTTATAGTAGCCTCTCTCATCACATGTTTACCCCAAATGGAAGGTTTCTTGGGTGGACCTAGGAGGAGGGAATGTTATAGATTGGTAACGAAGAATGGTTCCACTCTCCTTGGATGAAAGTGTTGGTCAAGCTTGCATGTCAGTTGCGTGTGTGTCTCTTACACTTGAATTCTATGTGCTTGATGCATTGCATCATGTTGATCATGATTGTAGTAAGGTTGTCATGAGGAACTTGATGTGATTTTGTGGGATGCATTGTTGGAAGTATATGACTAGTTACATATGTTATATGTCGCTTACATGTTGATTATATGTTGCTTGACTACATCCTTGTATGTTAAGTTGCATTCTTGAATGTTTTGATTACAAGTATCAGTCTTGTAGGTTGATTACAAGAACTGATCGCTTATGCTCGACTACATGCATTTATGTGTATGTGTAGTTCATTAGGCATTGCTTATGCATGGTGATATTTGCATATGGAAATGTGTCCAATGGAGTTATGGTTGTTGTAATGCATAAGTTCATATCATGCATTGTTGATATGGACTTGCATTGATGACAAGACCCTATCTAGAATGATGTTTATGTGTTGACACATTTATTCGATATATGTCTATATGTTGTTATGATTATGTTATACATGTATCACACTAATTTTATGATCTTGTAGACCAGGTATCCTCCCTAAAATATGGTAAGGTACATTGGTTTATTGTGATTTGGTTTAGTTGACATAGTATGCTTTGCAGGAAAGAGATTAGATGGCTAGCAAGTTGGTAGACTACATAGAATCTCCCTATGCATCAGATGGGTAGCATGGTGTGGGGAACTCTTCTAACTAGGAAGACACAATGAGAAGCTTGAAGGAATAAATAAGGAGTTGCAAAGAAGACAATGACAAAATCATGAAGGCACAAGAGAAACAAATAGAGGTGAATGCAACACTACTTTAGTGTTTATTAGATTTTCAGTGACAAGGACAACTTGGGATCAGCCATGGACATGAGGACATAAATAATGGAGCATATGGAATTAGGTCTCCTAGTAGACATAGGTCAGATAGATCTAACACCATCAAATATGGCAAGTTGTTGGACACTCCGGATAGGAGAGGTGATCAACATAGGTACTATTCTAGTTCTGGTTCTAATAGGCATCATGATCATCATCATTATCATCCTTATAGGAGGAGTGATAGGGGATACTTTCCCAAGGAATTTAAGAAGGAAAAGCCATTTACCTTTGATGGAGAGATGAAGAAATCAAAAGATGCAGAAGCATGGTTTCTTGGTATGAATAAATTCTTTCGATTGCATCACTATTCAAAAAACATGAAAACAAAGATAGGCACTTTCAGTGTCAAAGGTAAAGTAGATATTTGTTGGGAAGACGTGAAGAATATAAAAGGTATACAAGAGGATGATTTGACTTGGCATGCATTTGAAAGGCTCTTCAAGAAGAAGTACTTGTTTGATAGGTACTATGATGACAAAGCTAAGGAGTTTTATGAGTTGCGGATGGGTTCTATGACAAATGATGAGTACACTAGCAAATTTTTGGAGTTGTTGAGATATGTGCCTTAACTCAAGGAGAAGAAGGCTAAGGTTTAGATATTCATTAGTGGATTTCTAGTTGAATACAGAGACCGAATTGAGTTCGATGAGCCTATATTATTGGAGGAGGCCATCCAAAAGTTGAAGCATTGTTATAAATATTCAAAGCGCAAAGTTGAGCCTAAGCATGACTTGGAAAGAAATGAGAAAGCTAAAGGAAAATGGCCACTAAAGAGAGGAACAATTCAAGATGAAAGTGAGAAAGGAAATTTAGTTCCTTACAATAAATTCAATACAACTAAGAATGGATGTGGAGAGCATCAGACTAGAGGTAGTGGTAGGGAACCATTGCAGTGTTGGATATGTGGTGAGGATCATTGTAAGAGGGATTGTCCACAATATCAGAGTGGTGGCAGACCCAAGATCTATAGTGCTCAGGAGGTGCATACAGTTGGTGATATTGATCATAGCATTCCTTAGATCTATGCAGTTGTGGGAAACATATAGGCAGATTGTCAGGCATTGATCATTGAGATGTACAATAAGCTTGTGATCAATTTGTTTCTATTTTGATTGATCCTGGATCTAACTATAGTTATATTAATCTTGAGTTGGTGGATAAGTGTGGTTTGAGAAAAGAATTGCATGTAGAATATTGGTTGGTACAGTTGGCTACAGGTACAAAGAAGCAAGTTAACCATTGGGTAAGAGCTTATGCATTTGAGTTAAATGGTATTCCTACAACAGCACATTTGAATGTATTTCCATTGGGATCGTATAGTATGATTTTGGTTATGGATGGGCTATAACTTCACAGAACCAAAGTGGATTTCTTCGACAAGGTCATTGAGTGCGTGGATGATAGTGGGTAAAAGAGGACTTTGGAGGGGAAGAATAAGCATACATTAGTGAGGATGGTTACCGTGATGCAAGCTAAGAATAGTCACAGAAAAGGTTGTGTGATGTTTGCAGTACAAATTTCCAGTGACAAGGTTAAGGAGGTGGAGGATGCCGATGTGTTAATAAGGTACCTAGTTTTTCAGTAGTCTCGGGATATATTTCTTGAGGAAATTATAGAGTTCCCACCTCATAGGGAGGTATAGTTTTCTATTGAGTTGGTGCTAGGGGCAACCGAAACATCAAAATCACATTATAGGATGAGCACACCTGAGCTGGTTCAGTTAAAGCTGCAGCTGGAGGAAATGTTGGACAAAGGGTACATTAGGCCAAGTGTATCACCTTAGGGTGCACCAGTGTTGTTCTTGAAGAAGAAAGATGGTACTCTTAGATTGTGCATTAATTACATGCAATTGTACAAGGTAACAATCAAGAACAGGTATCCATTTATGAAGATTGATGATTTGTTTGATTACTTGAAGGAAGTAGCAGTGTCCTCTAAGATCGACTTGAGATCGAGATACCATTAGGTATGCATCAAGAAAGAAGATATCTTCAAGACTATGTTCGGGACCAGGTAAGGTCATTATGCATTTGTTGTTGTTCCATTCGGTTTGACTAATGCTCTATCTACATTTATGTGTTTTATGAATAATGTGTTGCGTCCTTATCTAGACAATTTAGTTATTGTATTCATTGATGACATACTAGTATATTCTCATAATGAGGAAGAACATGCCAAGAATTTAGTAGCATTGCTGAGACTACTAAGAGAGCATCATTTTTATGCTAAACTTAGTAAGTGAATCTTCTTTCAGACTGAGCTACGTTACTTGGGGCATGTTGTCTCCAAGGATGGTATAGTAGTAGATTGAGAAAATATAGGGGTTATCATGGAGTGGAAAGCTCCTAAGAATGTGGATGAGGTGAGATCATTTATGGGATTGGCAGGCTACTACAGGAGGTTCATCACGAACTTCTCATGCATTTCATATCCTATCAAATCATTGCAGCAGAAAGGTAAGAAGTTTGAATGGACAAAACAATGTGAGGCTAGTTTCGAGCAGCTTAAGCAGTTGTTAACACATGCACTAGTGGTAATGATTATGGTTCCAAACAAGGAGTTTGTAGTGTGTACAAATTATTGCAAGATAGGACTTGGTGGAGTTCTCATGCAAGAAGCACAGGTAGTATGTTATGAGTTAAGAAAGATGAATGAGCATGAGAAGAACTATCCAACACATGATCTTGAACTAGCAACGATTATACAAGCATTGAAGATGTGGAGACACTATCTTCTTGGGAGGAGTTTTACATTGGTGAGCGATCACAGTCGGTTGAGGTATTTGTTTGATCAGTTGAATCTAAATGCTAGGTAGGTTAGATGGTTGGCTACCCTTAGTGAGTTTGACTTTGAGATCATATAGTAGCTATGAGCTCTTATGGGATAGAGTTACAAGATAGGATCTTGCAAGCAGGACAACGAGATGATAAATACAAGGATATTATACACAGGTTACAATAGAGCACAGGTATAGGTAAAGGTATAGGCACAAGTGCAGGTACAGGTGATCATGATGCAAAATATCATGTCACGACAGATGGTTTAGTGAGGTTTAGAGACGGGATCTATGTGTCGAATTGTAGTGAGCTCAAGAAGGTTGTCTTAAGGGAGTTTAACACCAAGCCATATTCAGGTGGTCAAGGATATCAGAAGACGTTGATGGCAATAAACAAGTTCTACTATTTTCCGAGTATGAAGAAGAAAGTGACAAAGTTCATGGCTATATGTTTAGATTGTTAGCAGGTCAAGGTAGAATGTAAGCATATAGGTGGTTTACTATAGCATATAGAGATTCCAAAATGTAAATGGGAGGTCATTTCCATGGATTTCATTACATGTCTTCTGAGGACAGTGAGGCAGAATGACTCTATTATGGTATCGGTTGATAAGTTGAGCAAGGTAGCTCTCTTCATTCCAGTAAAGACTACATATTTGGCCAGTGAGGTAGCATAGTTGTTCATGAAAGAGATATTTAGATGGCATGGTGTTCTAAAGAAGATTGTGTCAGACAGGGATACAAAGTTCACTTCCAAGTTTTAGAAGGAGCTATTTGTAGGCTTTGGTAAAGAGTTTGCCTTCAGTAAATATTATCATCCGCAGATAGATGGACAGACAAATAGGGTCAATAGGATCTTGGAAGATATGTTGAGGATGTGCGTGATGTAGGAGCAAAGGAAATGGGAGGAGTATATTCCATTGGTTGAGCTCATATACAACAATGGTTATCAGGATTCATTGAGGATGAGTCCTTTCAAGGCATTATATGGGCAGAGTTGTATCACTCCCATCAGCTGGAGTGATACATTAAATGAGGTACTTATTGGAACAGGCATGTTAGAAGAGATGGAGTATGAAATGCAGGTTATAAAGAAGAATATAAAGGCAACACAGGATAGAAAAAAAATTATGCGTATCAGCACAGGGTGTTCAAGGAGTTTCAGGTTAGGGAGCATGTGTATTTGCACATCAAGCCCAACAAAATATCTTTGAGGATTGGTTCATGTGCCAAGTTGGAACCACAGTATTGCGGGGTTTTTGAGATCCTTGAGAGGATTGGACTTATGGCATATCAACTTGCACTACCTCCAACAATGAAAGTCCATGATTTTTTCCATATTTCATTGCTTAAGAAGTATGTAAAGGATGTTGATTTTGTTATGATTGGTCTGCATTGCCAGTGGAGCAAGAAGGCGAGTTCCATCTAGAGCCTCAGTGCATATTGCAGCGGAAACATCTCATGCTCAGGAGCAAAGCCATAGAGAAAGTTAAAGTGTAGTGGAAGAACTTTGGGCCCGAAGAAGCTACACGGGAGATGGGAGATCAGATGCAGACCCTGTATCCTTCATTGTTTGCTGGTTGAGGAAAGTTAGTTTTGGTTTGATGTTTGGTATATGTTTGGAATATGTCTTGCTGATGTTTTGGTATACGTATATATATGGATGTAAATACCATAGTGAGCTGAGTTATAAATCTCCACTAAGTGGTATGGGTGTCATGTTATTATGGTTGTTATATTGTCATCTTGTCATGATGTTTTTCTTTTGAGAAGGTCTTTCATTGTAAATACTACATCGAGCTAAGTTATAAAGCTCCATGGGAAGTACGTTTGTTTTTTAGCAGTTTTGGTGAGTTCATGGTGTGGTTTAACACCGTGGACGGTGTTCACCAAGGGGGAGGGTTTTGTAACATCCTTGGTGAAAATTTGATTTAATAAAAGTTAATAAAGGAAAATAAGACCACAATTAAGGGACACTTCTTCCAAGCTGAATGTTAGGCAAATATATCCTAGTGGGCATCCATGGATGTTTGTTTTGGCTAAGGAAAATTGGAAAAGGCTAAGGCAAAGGCATTAAAAGATAAAAAGGAATTTTTGGCACATTTATTTATGAAAATAAAGGAAAATAGGAGGAAAGTAAGGTGAAAGGTCAAAAGTTTCATGTGAGGAGGAAATTGAAGGAAAATAATGGAAAATGAAGAAAATAAAGGCCTCATTAATAAAAAGGCTTCTGAGGATGAGTGGGCAAGATTTTTTCTAACCTTTTCTCAGTTCAAGTTCTGAGCTCTCTCATTATTCTCTCTCTCTCTCACTCTTGGTCACTTAGAGTTCTCTTGGAGCACTCTAGTTTGCATCAAGGAAAAACAAGCAAAGGGAAAGGAAGGAAAGCAAGGATCAAGGAAGAAGAGTAGGATCAAGAAACTTCAGCAAGAATATTTGAAAGTAACATTTTGAATGTGTGATTTCCTAGTTGGTTTGGACATGCATGACTTTGTATGTTGGTGTATGGTTCTCTTACTGTCAGTGGCATGGTTTTGTCAGGTTATGACAATGGTTTTCAACCTAGCCTTTCCTTTTTCCGGATGCCATGGTATGTTGGGATGATTATCTCAGTTTTGAGATTTGGTTTTCCAAATGGATTTCAAAATATGGGGTGTAAGTGGTCTTAAGTTTCATTCCCAAAGGCCTAGGAATCCCTTGACCACTTTTGGCAGGATACGTGATAAAACCTGAGGGCGAAGTCTCATTTTAGGGCCCAGTGATCTGGGTTTGGATTGCAGTAAAGCCTGAGAGACTAGTCTTGGTTTAGGGCCTAGTAACCCAGGATTTGATTACGGTAAAGCCTAAGGGACAAGGATATGGAAAATTCCTCAAGGATAGTGATGGATTCTAGATGGCATTCCAAGTTCGGTTAGGTTGTGATCATAGCACTGATTTTGGTGTGATCACGGTATGGTGAGGGTGGAGGTAGTTTAACCTCTGGATTCTGTTGGTTGTTCTATGAGATCCCACATTCATGCTTGGAATATGGCATGGGGGTGACTAGCTGAAAGAGAGATTTGGTTCAACCATGTCTATGGTTGGGTGGTATGTGGAAGTACCGAACCTGGTCAGATTTTCCTATGATTAATAAAACATAAGTTCTCTTAATTTTGCACTGATTTATATATGGATTTAATGGTTGTCATATCTATGATATTCATATGGTTTTATGTTGGTTATAAACATGTTTAAATGGCTAGTTCATTTCATGGTTATTTCATGTATTTACTTGTAAGTGTTAAATGGATGGATGCAAGAACTAATTGATGATATAATAGTTCAATGGAGAAGGAGGTGATCCTTCTGTTTATGTTTCATAAGTTCTTTCATTCATTTATGCTCTAGCATGTATCCTAGACCTATAGGTTGAACTGATGCCAAGTGTTTGACAGAATGTTAGTCCCGGTTGGGGATGCTCAGGCCTAATCTTTAGGTTGATTTTTATTTATCAACATTTTTATCATCTCCTTGATGGATTCTGAAGGTTGTAGCAAGTTCTATGTAGAGGCTGGTATTCTGGGATAGAAAAGTGGCTCAAATCTCAGAGTTGTTGGCATAGGTATATTGAGAAAAGTCCGCAGTCACTAGCACAGAGCCCTATGATAGCGACTTTGGGTTGTTGGACGTTGTCATGCCTAAAGCATGAGAGATACCAGGGGTTAACAATTTTAAATCATCAGTGGGACTCAGGGAAAGGATGTATGAGTGGTTGACATTTCTCATGAGGGTGGTGTTGCTAATGTGGATGAGTTTGTTTGATATGTTCTATTGGTTCCATTTCCTTAAGGTTACTAAGGAAGTTGAATCAGTTATATTAGCCTCTCTCATCACATGTTTACCCCAGCTGGTAGGTTGCTTGGGTGGACCTGGGAGGAGGGGGTGTTACATTTTCTATTAAGTCAAAATATTACATATCCCCATAACATTTCACAAAATCCTATTGGCCTCAATCTTACTAGATTTATTGACTAATAAATGCATACCTAGATACATAAAAAATTTCCAAAATGAAAAATATTTACATAGACTAATAGAAAATAAGTACCAAAAAATCCATATATCAAGAGACAACCAAATATCATCATAAATCTTCAAAATTCATAGAGGTTAGATGGTTTGGACCCAAGCCAGGGGATAGAGGAGGTTTGAATTCATAGTGAACATGCCCCTACATGTGAGCTAAACTGGTTTCCATACAATAAATATTTTCTTAGATACATCATTGTTATCCCCAGAGACTAACCAATCTATCATGAATCTCCCACATATTTATTTGTATATGGATCATGAAGTCCATGATGTCATTATGATCATCTTCCCAAGCTTAACATAGGTGGTCTATGGAAAATTCAACTGTTGCATGAAACTGGTACTACCATCCACCGTGGAGATAGTCATTATTCTAGGAATAGGCTATGAGGGCAGTCAGTCCACATCTTCTCTTTGACCCTTATCCACCTACTACTACCATGATGGATTCCCCCTCCTCTCCATTCCTCATCAATCCCAACCTTGATGGAGAGGAACATTCCACTAGAAGTTCTATTGATACACGCCAACCCTTGTCTTCTTTCCCAGGAATGGAAAAAACGTTTTTGAACAAATTGGCCAACCTAAAATGCCAAGGATTCCCCTTATTCTTTCTTGAGGCCTCATATTTCCCCATCATGCAATGTACTTATCTCTCACTAATGAAACCCTTGTAATCAACCGTAGGAAACATAGAGTCTTTAGGAATAGTAGCTACCTCCTTGCTACCGAGGTGGACCTTTAGGAAAATTACACCCATAACTCTCCCAATGAGTGTCGTAAAAGAATCAACCTAGTATGTGCAGAGACCAATAACTGTTAAGGCCAAAACAATAGCTAGCCAACTTGGTTTCTCAGTTAGTCATAAACACCAGACAAATAGACTACAAAGGACTAGGTCATAGGTATCACTTAAGCGCCCATGGGTAAGTTTCATCACCCACCAAACACTAAACAAACTCCCCACCTCCCTTGTTGCAAACAGAAAAGGAAGGCTACAACACACCTTGCAAAAAGGCCACTCCTCCAAAAAAAACATGGTAAAACTAAATGGAATAAACATAAAATTCACGATCTCATATTGAAATTCCAAGCATAAAATTTTGTACCTTGTGTGGATTACCCACAACAAGTTTGAGGTATGACTCATATAGGCTACATCAAAATTAGAATATGGTCACTCCTCATATAACCTCACACCGCTTAACTTGTTTCCAAGATTCCATTTTCCCTTTCCCTAAATATCCTACTTCCTTGGGTATCAAATCCAAATTCTTCTGATAATTCCCACTATCATTACTAGACTAGGACAAAGAGACTTTTCCTCATATGCCTTAGCGATTCTCAGTGCACACAATCATTTAGTATACATTTTCCCCCTTCCTCCAATTTTACACTGATTTTACTATCATTGTAAGACATCCCATGAAATAAATTAAGAGATATTGAGAGGATTAATGGGGTGGAAAACCCCAAACTTGATACCCATGTCCCAATTTTTTCAAACCCTCGTCTGGGATGTTGTATATGTACTTTAAATTCCACAAAAATGTGTGTATTTTGTGACTTCATCAACAACAACTAAAAATGAATCATTACCTTCAAATTTTGCTAACTGTACAATTAAGTCCATCAATATATATTGTTAGCTTTGGTTAGGTATACATATTGGTTGAGGTAATCCTAGATATTTTATTGCGTCTCCTTTATTCCTTTCACAAACCTTACATCTTCTTACATATTTTTGAATACCTTTCTTCATCGGTTCCCAAAAAAATTACTTTTCATGCTTTCATATATTTTAGGGAACACTACATATCTTGCCATTTGAAACTCATGGGACACCCTTAATATTTATTATTTCAACATTGATTGAAATAATACATATATTGTACACTCTTACCAAAGTATACCTCTTTTCACCTCTGAATGTCCATAGAGTTCATTCTTTTTTTTATACATTATTTTTTTATACATTATTTTTTTAGTTTAATATTTTTTCCATTTTTCCGTTCATGATGAGCTTCTTCCAAGCACACTAGAATAGAAGTTGTAATGGAATGTAACCTTCAATCATTTTTTATTATAAAAAGAATATTTGATATTAATATTTCCTTCCCCTTCGTGTATATAATTTCAAAATCAAACATTTGAATTTTTTCTACCCATTTTGTTACTCTTTGGATGACATCGTTTAATTGAAAAGGTAATCTAGGTTATCATGGTATGAATTGACTTGAAAGCGTATTGAAATAATATATTATTGAATTTTTTTCATGATTGCATGTAGAATTTTTTACATTTCTTTTGCATATGTTGATTTCAAAAAATCATTCCCTTGAATTGTTTCCTTTCAAAAGCCAATGGTATTCCTACTTCTATTAACAATGGTTCAATTCGCTATCCTAATGTATCACATTTTTCTATGAATGATTAATTAATGTCAAATGTTTTCAATACCAATGTGGAAGTAATGTCATCCTTGAAAAGAGAGAATGAAAAGTAGGCTCATCATTCTATACAAATGATTTGATTTTGCTACATAGATGTGAGTGGTATTTCAATGTGTACATAACTCTTAAAAAATATTTAGATATTATCCTCTAAGTAAAAAAATTACTCTAGGAATACTTTAATGTTCTTAGAGACAGGGAATTTTGTAATAGCTTGGATCTTTTTAAGGTACACCTTAACTCCTTCCTTCAAAATAATATGACTTCAATTGCCTACTTCTTATTTGCAAAAAGAACTTTTGGATATTTTTATATACAATTTATTGTTCTCAAGAAATTAGAACTTAATCCACATGTTTAATGTGTTTTTCCCATGATTTGGTATAGATAAGTAGATCATACAAGATAACCAACACAAATTTCCTAACATGGGATTGAAAAACTTTGTTCATAAGGATTTGAAAAGTAGATGTAGCATTAGTCAACCCAAAAAGAATGACCAAGAACTCATAGTTCCCTTTATGAGGTCTAAAAGTTTTTTTTTGGAACATATTTTTTTCTTAACTTGAGTTGGTGGTATTATAATTTAGGATTGGGCATTGTAAAATAGACCACTCCATGAAACTTAACTAATAGCTCATCAACATTTTGGATAAGGAATTATTTTTAATTGTTATTTGCTTATATCTCTATAATCACAAAAATCCTGCAAGAATGATCCTTTTCTCTCACCATCACCATTGGAGATAAAAATTAACTCCTAATATGTTGAATAATACATGAATCTAGCATCTATTATACCATTTTTTCAATCACCCCATTTTTTTGATGATGATATATACAATACCTTTAACTAGGATTAATTCTATGTATTAATTTGATTTGATGTACACACTACAAGAAAAAAGGACATTGGTGAGGGGCGAAAAATTTCACCATAAGCTCATTGGTGACAGTCAAAAGGGCATTCGTCACCAAAGGTGGCGTCGCCAAAAGTATAGGTGTTGTAGTGACATACGAATTCCATCAACAATAATGATTTATAATGACGGATAGCAATCGTCACCATTTCATATGAGCAATGGTGACGGACCATAGCCTCCGTCACAAAAGGTGGCATTGCCAAAAGTATAGGTGTTGTAGTGACATTCAAAGTTCGTCACCAATAATGATTTATAATGATGGATAGCAACCATCACCATTGCATATAAGCAATGGTGACGGACCATAGCCTCGGTCACCAAAAACGGAACATCACCAAAGGTGATATTGCTAAAAGTATAGGTGTTATGGTGACATTCAAGGTCCGTCACGAATATCGACTATAATGACGGATAGTTACCGTCACCATTTCATATGAACAACAATGATTTATTGTGATGGATATTTAATGGTCGTCACTATTGGTGCATATATATTGTGATGTTTGTTGACCATCACCAAAAGCTGCATTTCTAGAAGTATAGGTGTTGTGGTGAAATTCAAGGTCTGTCACGAATAATGACTATAATGATGGACAATGACCGTCACCATTTCATATCAACAACAACAATTTATGGTTACAGACCTTTGAGGGTCGTCAGTATTGATGTGTATATATGATGGTGTTCGTTGACCGTCGCCATTTCATATTTTTGGTGAGGGTCGAAAAATGTCACCAAAGCTCATTGGTGATGGTCAAAAGAGCCTCCATCACCAAAAATTGATTGTCGCCATTCCATATGGATGTAAGGGCACGATGGAATCGAACCACCAACCTCCTACTTATAAAGCAGGTGATCTTCCATTGAGCTAATACCCTTTAAAGAATTATACTTTTAAAAATTAGACCTTGAAACTTCATAAATTATAAATTCTAAAACTTTCAATAAATTAAAGTCTCGACAATATTTTACTAAATAAGCAAAGCAACATCGAAGTTACAGGTCCCTACCTAATGGTTATTGAAGTTATTAAAAGTGGGTGGAGGAAAATATAGTTTTGTATAAGAGAATCAATATGTTCAATTGAATACTCAATTAGAAGTGAAACTCTGAAGACATTTAAAACCTATAAATGACCTATAACTAGCAAATGCACCAAATATGGCAAAGGAAATGTTATAAGTGGATAGCATATGGAAGAAGAAGAGGCAAGGACTTGAAACCCTTGTACATATTGGCATGCCTTAGCACTTGGCACATCTTAGCTTGTTTGACATGTCTCCATACTATCTAGCACATGTTAGCATGCCCTAGCATTTCCTAACACACCTTGGCAGTCATGACCTCACAACTAGCATTACATTTTTCTATGACTTGGTAACCTTACATTCACTAGAACACCTTGGCACTCCCTACTTGTCATGCCCTCTGTTATCCTCCATAATGTCCCAGGCCGATGAGGAGATCGATGGAGGTAACAATAAACCAAGCTTTTAGTTTGGTAGCTAGCCCTACCAAACTAGAGAGGGCTCTCTCTATGAAATCACAACCAAGATATGACTGGAATGTAAAGGATTTTAGGTTATATAGCTAGGCTCAAGTGGGTTTTTTGAAAATTTAGGGACTTGGAGCTCTATCCACATATGTCTTGTTTGGGAGGGACTTTGTCAAGGAGGCAGGGACTTGGAACTCTATTTAGGATAAAACACCTAACATGAATGATGAAAGCTCCCTAGAATAGAGTACCTTCTACCTAGAAGAGTGTCCGCTGCTCAAAAGATAGAACCCTTCTCTGCTATGAACTTTTCTTAAAGTTAAATCTGTGCATAAAATAGTACTAAGAAAAACACCTAAATTAAGAAAAGTGAGCATCTAAGTCAAATTATAAAAGTATAATAATTATGGCTCTATATAAGTTTCGGAAACACTAGACAATAATGCTTGCATACAACAACCATAAGATGCCTAAAATCGATGCGATTCTTTCACCATTGCTATACACTTACAACAAAACGCGAATCTATAGCATGTGCCCCAAGGATGTATGCATCTGTTGAAGGTGTAGATTGAAAGGTTCTGTTGAGATGAAGTACTATTGAAGGAGAAACACCTTGAAAATAACATAAGTCTACTATGAATTCAACCCATTTGCACACAGACCAAGGCTCCTACTGGGTACACTTCTTGACTAAATGGAAACTGCAATGTATCGTAGTGTTGCTGAAGAGAAACCACCTTTAGTGAAACACGGATAAAACTCTAACAGATATTGTCACTATGGCCTCGATTGTAGATGATCTCATCAATATAGGTAATAACTTGAATAAAACCAAAAGGTTATATGCATAGACCATTTGAAATGATAGCTTTGGGCATATTTTATTATTGTTTAGGAGTGTTAGTATAGAAAATGCAAGTTACCCTATTGCGTCTTTATGTCACAGGCCAAGTATGCGAAGAAATACATAAAATATTAAATAACATGGTATAAGTCAATTGCAGGTTATTTTGAAATGCAAATGGAATTCTCCTTGTGTGGGTTCTAATCTAGTGGGTATAACTTTAAATAAGAAATTGATAGTTGTGGGGTTGGAATTGTCTCATAATTCATGAAAAGTCCCAAAATTTTTCACTAGAAAGAAGTAGAGCGAGTTGTCAGGTTTAGGGAAGGGAAAACCCTATTCGTAGGAAGATAACTTGAAATTAGTTGGTCATATTATTTCCCGTCTTCTTGTATGTGTGTTCTTTGAAAAGATAACCACATCCAAAGACTCAATAACATCTCTGGTAAAGTTTATAGATCTGAAGCACTTCTGAGAAAACCCATCGCTTAATGACAATTGAGCGAGGAATATGTCGAAGGATTCAATCTTGCACTCAGTCATAAAAAGGAAGCTGGGGTATCCAACATCTTGCCAAAAAACCGACTCTAACCATAATGTGAAAGGCAAGTTAACTATGAAACCTCTTTCCCACTTTGTAGTATTGTTTCCTCTTGAATTCCAACAGGTTTCCAGCTACTTAGATCCACAAAACTCATGTCAGGTAAACTCTGCATGATACAATTGTGACATGCAAGCTTGACACATGCTTTGGTTTCCCTCTAAAAGAGGGTAAGTCAAAATATTATGAAAATCTTAACTATAATTTGATCATACACTATTAAGGTATTGCATGCAATAAACAATGTACTATCAATGCACTAATGAAGAGCTCAAAATAAACCAATTTCTTATTGCTACAATAGCGCCACTCTTGGGATTCTCCAATCAAGCACCTAACCTGCATGACAAAAGCTTCCTAGAATAGAGTACCTCCTACCTAGAAGTGTGTCCCTTGCTCAAAATATAGAACCTTCTCTACTGTGCACTTTTCTTAAAGATAAATCTGTGCATAAAACAGAACTAAGGAAAACACCTAAATTAAGAAAAGTTAGCATCTAAGTCAAACTATAAAAGCATACTAAATATGGCTCTATCTATGTTTGGGAAACACTATATGGCTCTCATCAATATAGGAAACAACTTCAACAATTGAAAAACCAAAAGGTGAGCTACATAAATCATTTGAAATGATAAATTTGGGCATACTTTATTATTTTTTAGGAGTGTTAGTATAGAAAATGCAAGGTAGTATGTTGCATATTTATGTCACAGACCAAGGATGCGAATAAATATAGAAAATATTAAATAGCATGGTATAAGTCGATTGCAGGTTATTTCGAAACAAGAATGGATCTCTCCTTGTGCAGATTCTAATCTGGTGGGCATAGATTTAAACAAATAATTTATAGTTATGGGGTTGGAATTGTCTCATGATTCATGGCAAGTCCCAAAGTTGTTCACTAGAAGGAAGTAAATCGAGTCGTCAGGTTTATGAATGGGAATACCCTACTCACAGGGAGATAACTTCAAATTGGTCGAGCATATTATTTCTCGTCTTCTTGTACTTGTGAGCTTTGAAAATCTAACTACCTCCAAAGGCTCAAGAACAACTCTGGTAAAGTTTATAGGTGTGAAGCACTTCTGAGGAAACCCGTCACTTAATGAAAATTGAGTGAGGAATATGTCTAAGGATTCAATCTTGCACTCAGTCATAAAAAGGAACTTGGGGTATCCAACATCTTGCCAACAAACTGAGTCCAACCATAATGTGAAATCCAGGTTAACTGTGAAACATCTTTCCAACATTGTAGTATTGCTGCCTCTTGAATTCAAATAGGTATCTTGTTGCTTAGATCCACAAAAATTGTCCCATGTAAAATCTGCATGATACAATTGTGACATCCAAGCTTGACACACACTTTAGTTTCCCTCCAAAAGAGGGTAAGTAAAAATATTATGACAAACTTAACTGTAATTTGATCATACAATGTTGAGGTATTGTATGGAATAAAAAACATACTATCAATGCACTGATGAAGAACTCAAAATAAACAAATTTCTTGTTGCTACAATAGCGCCACTCTTGGGATTCTCCAAGGAGCCGCTAACTTATACAAATTTGGAATCTTTACTTGGTCCGCAGAAAGATTAAGCAATGGTAGTGATCACTCTTTTCCCTCCCATGGAAGGTTCTATAAAGAGTCAGAAATAAATTGATTTAAAAGTGACGTATATGCTTGACAAATAGGAGTCTGACTCTTCAACTCTAATTTAATGGTAAGGAAATATTCCACTCTAAATGCATGATCTTCTACAGTGTAAATTTCTAGATAAATGGCTAGCCTAAATATGTCCATTGTCCACATATCCCAAAAAACCATGTATGTCTGGACTCTAGTTGTGTGTGAGAGAGGGGAGATTACATATATAATCCATTATCAAAAGAAAAAGTTAAAGCACAACATTCTATGGAGTTTTTTTCTAAATTTTATTACATACCTTAGAAAGTTTGAAACGACATAACTGAAGCTTCCCTCTCCTTCCACTCTTCATTAAATATGCCCCTTTTCCAATGCAGATGTGGCCTGCAGAATCACAATCAGCAAACATAATATTAAAAGTAAGTTTAATGAATTAAAGTATATTTGTTATACCTCAAGCAAATGGACTTTGATAAATTGGATTCATTCTCTACAAAAGATGATATAGCAAGATCTAATCACATTTTTAACTGAAGCAAAGGTAATTTGGATTCATGCTCTGCAATAGACGATATAATGAGATCTAATGAAATTTTAAACTCAAACAAAGGTAAGTTGAGTAATTTCAAGCTCCAAAATGATGGTATCCAACTTATGAGTGGAAGTTACTCTATATATCTAGCTAGAGGTGTTGGCTTAAGGGGCCTTGACCCAGGTTCAGCGTTAATTAGCCAAACAAGTCCCTACACTACTGGCCCTTTCAGCATCAGTGCATGGAGCACGGACCGAAGTCTCACCCGACGCAGCATGGGGGCATGTTGGAACCAAGTTTCCGCACCCTGAGATGGTTGTGAAGTTGTTTGATTCCTTCTATCCCTGCCTTCATGTAAGTTTCTTCTTTCTAGGGCTTGCAAGATGAGCCCTCTATTCCATTCTTCTGTACCACTACGAAAGGGTACGATCAACCTTTGCGCAGCCCTAACTTGATGCTCAGGTACTTTCGCACTGCTATGGCAGCGTGCCGTGCAGATTTCCCAAATACTCTAAGTGATTTACTTATCTCATCAAATACTTAAAGTTAACACCACATAAGTAGATATTCGTAATTGTGTTCATTTATTCAATGTAATTTCATTCATTCTCGCATCATATAAGCATAATAAAGGAAATTCATACAGAAAATATCCAAACTCATCAACAAAACAAAGACACCGAAATTGCAGAATATCACTGTTTATTAATATCTTCCAAGTGTTACAACTTTTGCCCGCCCTACACACATAGCTGCAGGGGTCCACGCACTCAGCTACAGACTTCTACCCTAGGCGTCTGTGCACTCAGCTGTAGAGCCTCTACCTACACTACAACCCAAGACTTAGACTTCTTGCTCCAAATCTATCACTCTATTACATCGTGTCTCATTCTATTTTCCTCAAACTACTTAGAGCTTAGCTCTTTTTATACAATCTCATGGTCCGCGGACCATGGGTGGATCTCTTACAGTCGACTTTACTTTACAAAACTAAGGGTGGACTACCCTTTTTGACACATAACACCTTCGCACTCTGTGACCATAAAATGCAGAGTCTTTATAATTATATTACAAAAATTGACTTAAACATGAGCTTTTCGCCCAAAAACTGCTCTTGGGGGATCCCGCTCCCAACAGGAGGCTATAACATAAATATATTTGTTGTATGTGAAGATAAAAACATGAATGGAATGTGAAATTTTGACCATCAACTATAAGTTCCTTTGAAGGACTAGCTCAAACCATAACATTGTTATCAAGATAATCAACTCACCCATGCTAGAAAGCTTCTAGTAGTTTCATGACAAAACTCAAACTCAATAAAATTCAAACAACATAAATTAACCAATGATATGTTTGAGGTTGGTTACCTAAGGATTATATCATGTTAAATTACCTTTGCATCTAACATTGAAAATAATTGTGCAAGAAATGAATACAAATAAGTGATTATGATGGATGCATGTGATGAAATAAAATAAAAAATGACCTTTCTTCTTGCTATTGATGAGCCTTCTAGGGGATTCTTGGATGAAGTTGATCCTGGCCTGCTTTCTGAAATCAAAGAGACACTTTCTAGATACTCTGATTTGATGGACAACAACACTAATGCTTATGAAAATTAATATGGAAAGAAAGAAGCATCAATGAACCTGGTCTTGAAGAAGGTGTCTCAAACTCTCATATGGATAGTATTTTAAATTTCCACAGCTAGTAGAGGGCTTTCCCAGTTGGGCTCCCTAGAAAATTTTGTTTTTTTCGCTATAGTGTGAATGTGTTTTATTTCTGTTCTATTCCATTGCAAATTGGTAGAGATAATTTTTGCCTTGGTGCAACAATTAGTTTCATATTTATTCATTTAAGCAGTAGCATAATTTCAAGAAAATTCTAGAGAAGGGACAATTACTCTATATTTGCACTTATATATTTTGCAAGTAAAATTCACAACTAAATTTTCATCCAAAGTGTTTAGGTTACTAGCAAGTTGTATCACAACATATCTCAACATTGCAAGGCATAAATCATACTATTCAATAAGGTTGAGACTTGAGATACAAAAATCTTCCCAAGTTATGCAAGCAAGAAAACTGTTGATTTTCAGTTCTAAATCTATCCAACTAGAACAAAATTATGTCATTTTCAACACCCTCTAGTCAAAGCTATTCATGGCCTCATTCAACTCAATTAAGAATATATCAATCTCATTGAGATTTCTTCTTCACTTCATGCTTCTAAGTTATATATTTATGCAACCTAATATATCATTTATGTTAAGTGATTATTCATTCAAAATTATTTAGTCCGTCTAGTGCATCTACCTAATTTTCTAATTACTTTATGGGAAAACCCTATCAGACATTTGCAGCAAAAAACTAGAAGACTGTTTTAGTACCTAGTGTTATAAAACTCTAATATGGAAAATGTATTTTGGGTTTTTTCCCTAAAAATATTTACAAAATTTTCAATCCCAAAGCCATTTCAGGGAGAAATTTAGTATTATTTTTGGAAAATTTGAATGCAACTAAAAGAAATTCTTCCCATTTTCTCAAAATATTCCAGCACCAAATATGAGTAATTTCACAGAACTTAAGATTTGGAAATAATTAAATTTCACTTCACTTTTCCAGGACCATATAAGAGAATTCAAAAAACCTGATATTTGGATTCTAGAAACACTTAAATTTCACCTCATTTATTACGATTGGAAGTTCCCTGAGATGAAAACATGTAGCATTAAGGATCTACTTTGCTTGTTGAAGGACAATGTTCATTTTATAAATAGTGTGTTAGGCCCTTATACTACTAGTGTAACCCCTTATTGTTAATAGTACAACCCACTTATTGTATTGATGTACCCATGTAGTGCCCATATTGTTACTATTGTGCCACATAGAAGCCCACTATTGTTATTATTGTGCCCTTACATTATTATTGTTATGTCGGCTCTGAATATGTTATGACCACTTAGACTCCTATATATAGAAAGGAGGCATTTTCATTTGTATCATCCAAGAATTGTTCATTTATGTAATGCAAAGGAGGTTGCCCCCTCGAAGACGCTGAATTCTAAGGCATTGATCTATCTTCTCTATCTTTTCTTGAGCTAGTTTCATAACATTTGGTATCAGAGCTTTGGATTCTAGGGTTTTGCTGCTCCAAACAGGTCATCGTGGCATTTTCGCTATAACGTTTTTTCTGCGATGTTTCAGAAGCTAAAAAAAAAAACCATTTGAGAAGAAATCACGCTGAATCTCAGGTCTGAATTTCAGAGATTTTTGCACTATATTTGCGGAGATATGATCTGCGGAAGTTGGTCTTTTTGCAGACTCCTAAATTACATTCCAAACAGGTGACCTGGGGAAAATCGTCATAACTTTCTCTCTGAGCATTGGATTGAAATTTCATAAGAAGGTACAGAAAGAGGACGGACTGTAGTTTCTTGTATATATTTTTCGGAGCCAAAGGTCGAAACAATGACAGAGTAGGTCATCTTGGGAGATTGTGCATAACTCTTTCCTGGAGAATCCAATTTGGATCAGACTGGTGGCATTGGAAAGAGGACACAGAGGGCTACTACAGGTCGCAATTTCAGAACTTAAAGATCCGAAAGTACAGAGTTACAGTCGTTTCAAGATCGAGCTCCTAAAATCAAGAAAAAGCAGGATGAGGAAGTTTGATGGCAAGGATCGGGTAAATTGGATACTTCAGATGGAGAAATATTTTGATCTACATGGTGTACCACTATTACAAAAGGTATGTATTGCATCTTCATATTTAGAACCTGATCAATTTTTATTGTATGAAGGGCTTTGCTCTTGTAAATAACTTGTTACGTGGTCAATTTTCACAGAGGAAATGATAGCACATTATGAGGATACAAAGAGCAACACCACAACAATTGGAAAGAGTAAAAGGGCTTTGTGACATAGTGGAAAGCAAAATTATGGAAACCAAGAAGCATAATCCTCACAACTATAATTATGGAAGTGTTGTTTCTCCCAGCCTTCCACAACCTACAAGGGTTACACCACAACAATTGGAAGAAAAAAGAGAAAAATGGCTTTGTTACAATTGTGATAGCAAATGCACTAAAGGTCATAAGTGTGTTGAGAAGAAATTATTTTACATAGAATATGAAGAGGAGGAAGAAAAGGATCGAGAAACATCAGAAGAAGAGGATATACGCCAAGACCCCACCCCAGAGAAAGAACAAATGAATCAGACCATATCTTGTAAAGCATTGGCAATAATTACCACTCCTCAAACTCTCAAGATAGAAGGACATATCAAGAAGAAAAAGGTGCAAGAAGTGAAAGATCACATTGAGAAAGAAGAAATGAATCCAACCATATCTTGTAATTCATTGGTCGAAATTACCACTCCTCAAACTATCAAGATAGATGGACATATCAAGAGGAAAAAAGTTCAAGAAGTGAAAGATCACATCAAGCATCAAGAAATGAATCTGACCATATCTTGTAAAGGATTGGAAGAAATTACCACTCAAACTCTAGAGATAGAAGGACATATCAAGAAGAAAAAGGTTCAAGCAGAGAAAGATCACATCGAGCATCAACAACAAGTTCTCCAACTTTTAAAGGATAATGCCACTTTGGTGCAAAATCAAACGAAACAACAAGTATATCAACATCGTAGTGAAAAATGTTTTGATGTAGGTGATTGGGTATTTTTACTACTACATCTCAAGCAAGCTATTTATGAGAAGGAAATGTTGGCAATACTACATGCACTTAAAAAATGTTGACCTTACCGAATGGGAAGACTCTTCAAGGATGAGGATGTGGAAGCATTGTTTTGTGCTATTTCTATTATCCAACTAGATTGGATAAACGAAGCAAGGGATGAATGGAAGAAGGACGAATAAGTATGGCCACTTATTCAAAAGTTGCAAAAGATCCCAATTCAAACAATATTGCCAGAAATTGAAGAGGAAGGAAAAATCATATTGGAACCTGGAGCAGTCACAGAAACAAGAACCCGACAGCTACAAAATCGATCAATTTTAGAGTATCTCATCAAGTGGAAGAACTTACTCACTGAAGATTCCACATGGGAGGACAAGAATTTTATGCAGAAGCATTAGGAACTACTCAAGCGTTGAGGACAACGCTTTTTGAAGGAGAGGGGCATGTTAGGCCCCTATACTACTAGTGTAACCCTTTATTGTTATTATTACAACCCACTTATTATATTGATGTACCCATGTAGTGCCCATATTGTTACTATTGTGCCACATAGAAGCCCACTATTGTTATTATTGTGCCCTTACATTATTATTGTTATGTCGGCTCTGATTATGTTATGACCCCTTAGACTCCTATATAGAGAAAGGAGGTCTTTTCATTTGTATCATCCAAGAATTGTTCATTTATGTAATGTAAAGTAGGTTGCCCCCTCAGAGAGGCTGAATTCTAAGACGTTGATCTATCTTTTCTATCTTTTCTTGAGCTGGTTTCATAACACAGTGATACAAGAATAATTGTATACATGTCTGACACAGTTCTTTGGCCACAAGCAATGAAATTGAATTGCATCAATACATAATAGACAAGGTAGAATGTAAGAGAGCATCTACTTTTCAACATATACTCTGACAAAAATAAACATCTATACAGTCATATAAAGTTGTCACCACACCAAAAAAGGAATTAAAAACCAAAATAAAAATGGGAACATGCTTGGATTGTTATGGTTACTCTAGAAAAATGTTAAATAGGATCAATATGTTAATATGACAAATAGTGTAGTTTATTATGATTTATTGAGCCCAAGGGGTTAGCCCAACCGAATGTCATTAATGTTACTGGGTATTTGGCTAGTTATGTGCTCGCAGGTTCCCTGTTCGAAATCCCTTGGGTGAGGTGCACTAGTTAATGCCAATGGTTTTACTAGGGATGCCATCCGTGAGTGTGGGGAAACATCCATTGGGATTCCCTAGAGATTTTTTCTTGGAAAGAATAAAAATAGGATTTCCTAAAGAGAAATTTTGAGATGCATACAATGTACACCCAGTAAAATCAACTCTATAGAGACAAACCATAAACAAGGAAAAATACAGATTCTTTTACCTATGTTGCCTTGTGAGTTGGCGCTTCATGTGAGATTTTACCATGGAGATCACCTTCTCCTTTGCACCTTCAACTTTAGAGACTCCATTTTCATGATGTTTACTAAATGAATTGCCATTATTTAGCTAATGATGTGAACTGTTACTTCTTTCAGATAATCATATACCCAATATCTCATTAGAAACACTAGGTGCTGGCAGCATATTATTTCCAACATCCCTACATGAGATCTCCTCTGTTATCCTTTCTAGATTTCCCAAATAGTTAGTAGTTGCAGGAATGTGTCTATCTTGAGTATATCTAGTTCTTGATCGTACATGAGTAGTTAAGATGCTTCCGCTCAAAACAATTGACCTTGCATTGCCCATCAATTCTTCTAAATCATTTTTTACGACCAGAAGATGATCCCTGCCAATGTATTCCATATTTATGAGAATTAGTCGGACCTATATTATCTTCTCTTGATGCTAGAGTATGTTCCATCATTGCCGACGCCTAATCAACAACATATTTAACTATATAATTTTCCATCTCTAAAAGAGGGGCTAAATTAATTCTCTGAGCTGATTCATGAAAGAGAAGTGACCTACTATTGTGTGTGGGTTGTACAATTGCATCAGTCCCATCTCTGGACCCAAATTTGTCAAGGGAAGAGCTAGGTGAAAATTGCTAAAAGCCTCTTCCTAGTGTAGACCAATTGTCATGTAAAGCCTATACATGCTCGTGAAGTATGTGCTTACCTGAGAGAGTTTTTGTCCATACAATGGATACTTGGGATGTAGAACCAGATACTTTAGTTTGCCTAAGTGAAGCCCTTGCTACATCTGGCAATCTAGGAGATGGATTTGGAGTGATTTGTTGCTGAATCCTTCTGTGAATTGTTCTTACATGGGTTGGCCTTGTCTCTACAAGAGGAGGAGGAGAAGAAGAAGGTGGTGATAAATTGAGCTCTAAGTTTATTCTTTCTACAACCATCCCAACTAGAGTATCTTCCACAAATCCTCTGATTCCTAAGCTTCATCCCCAATGTCAAAATCAAGCACAAAATCCTCAACATCTTCATCACGTGTGTTGGAATTTCCAGTCATAGATATTTGATAGCCTTGACAATACCAATCTCCTTTAGGGACAGCCCATCCAAGGCCAACATAATATGTATGATATGTTGAATCATAGCAATCACATAAAAATAAAAGATCACCATCACCAGCCTCATTACAATAATAAAAGATCATCATCACCATTTACATAGGGATCAAGAAATCCCATCACTTCTTCTTCTAAATGTTGATATACATGCCAAACAGAACCAAATCATATAAGAAAATCATCCTTCAAATGTAGAACAAATGACTTAAACTTCAACCGTATGTATGCAAATAAATAATCATGCTTCGCAGGAAAGATAGTAAGACAAAGGCAAGGAAATCTCTTTAAGAAATCCAACAAGGTGTTGCAGCTAGAAAATGATATCACCAAATTGTAAATCAGCAACAAACACAAGGATTGATAGAATAAAAGGATGAAATAAAATGAACTAGACCCAGGGGAACTCAAATGTATATCTCTTTAAACATGAACCTATAAATTCAAAGAACCCCGATAAATAAAGATTACTGCTGCAAATAGAACGTAAACTACTCCAAATAGTTATTGGTAAAATAACTAAATTCTAGCATTCGAACAAGGGCATAAACATGTTGTCAAATGGAAAAGTTGAAAGCAGTTAAAAAGATCAGGGGCATGTTGCAAATCCAATTCCTGTCATTGAAATCAAGAAAACTACCATTGGAATCTCGGGCTTGGATCCACTTCTCTATTGAATCTATTCATCTACTTGTCTACTCATTCTGTTATAACAACACCAAATGGTGCCACATGATAAATAAATTGTAACTTCAACATATACTTTCAAACAAAGGCTATTTGCTGGACATTGGAATGAGTGATGGAGGAGCATCCCCAGTCCATTAGTATTCTTGCATCACCAAAAACGTGTTTAAATTCCAACATCTTGTTCAGGTTTAATCATCAATTTGTGCTCATGAGCCCACAGGAGATCACTCTTAGTTTCACTGACTCCCACTTTAAACATGACATTGCTAAAAATATATTGTAGGAAAAGCAAGATACAGTGTAATTAGTTTATTCACCCATTACACTAGAACCACAATAAAAACAAGAGGAGTTGAGATGACAGATTGCTGCTACTAGAGAAATAAGAAAAAAACAAAGAGATACCAAATTAACAGAAATAGAACAGGGTGTGATGGCATGGCATCACGGATATTGTTGTTTCCAAAAACATCTTGCTGAATGATGAAACAGAAATCAACTCCAGCAATAATTAAGACATTCATTACAAAGGAGGAGATCACTGAGAAAGAAATTTTAACATAGACCAGAAATCACTAGGCTAAAGCAGAAGAATTTGCTGAGGAAAATAAATTAAGAGAAGCAACAGACTCTATCGAGAAGAATGCACTGACTTCCACAAATGCAATTGAGCACAATGATTGGGAAAGAAGATCCTTGGAGCAGTTGAGGCATATCATCAGGCAATTGAGGAAGATCACTCCACTGAAAATGAAGGAGATTGTTAAGGAATAATCACTAAGAAGCAAGAAGGGTAAATTCTTGGAATGAGAACTAGCATGGAATCTGTGCCTAAACAAGAAATGTGCAACCCATTGTTGTGTGAGAAATAGAGTATTTCCTTTTATTCATCCTTTCTTAATCCCATGCATGAGGATCAATTTATGCTGCAGAGTGAATGTAATTGAGTAGCATCATTGTTATTTCACTGATTTACTTGAATGTTATAATACAAGTTCAATGATAAAATCTTCATGTGGAATTTTTTGGCTTCTGTTTAGTGATGTACATTGATTGTGATTGACACCATCCACTGAGATGGGTAGTAAATTTTATTTCTCATCTACCTACAACAGATTAGTATTCATTTGTGCAGGTTTTGCATTTTCCAGCACCCATCGATTAGTATTAAAGTAGGAATAACCTACAGTGAGGCAAATCCAACAAAGGAGGGAGAAAAAAATTTAGGCATTTCTTGTGTATCAGGAAAAACCCAGCAACACTAAGGTTTGTAGGGTTTCTCTGATTTTGGTAATGGGAGGGTCTAAGTTTATTGTATGTCTGCTTCTTCTGATTGATCTGTGTTCCTCAATATTGGTTGAATAGCATCCCCTTGTTTTAACTTATCATAATGGTCCCCTACTCACCAATAGTCCTACTATGGATTATTCAGCCCTACTCAGCATTCCATTGTGGAATATTTTGTTTAGTCCTTGGAAGCCAGCAAGACCCTAGAGCCCTCTTTGTATAGCTGGTGTAAAACCACTCAGAGATACTATGGTTAGTCCAACAAGGCCATCTCCATGGAAAATACAAGGCTAGGAAAGCAGAAGTTGGATGCTGGTTATTCCCTCGGCATATCTCTGAAGCAAAGCCAAATTATAGCTCTATTGGAAGGGGAAATTTCTTCCAAAGCTCTGCTGGAGAATGGAAATGTCATGTATTTGGTACTCACGTCTGATGATGTTACTATAGAGGGCTTTTGTATTCTCTGCAACTGCAATTGAGCACAAACATTGGGAAAGAAGATCCTTGGATCAGTTGAGGCATATCACTAGGCAATTGAGGAAGATCACTCCACTGATAATGAAGGAGATTGTTAAGGAATAAACACTGAGTAGCAAGAAGGGTAAACTCCTGGAAAGATAACTAGCATGGAATCTCTTCCTAAACAAGAAACCGTGCAAGGCATTGTTTTGTGAGAAACATAGTATTTATTTTTATTTATCCTTTCTCAATCTTGTGCATGAGGATCAATTTTTGTTGCAAAGTGAATGTAATTGAGTAGCATCTCTATTATTTCACTAATTTACTTGAATGTTATAATACAAGTTTAATGATAAGATCGTCATGTGGAATTGTGTTTAGTGAAATACATTGATTGTGTTGACACCATCCACTGAGATGGGTAGTAAATTTTATTTCTTATCTACACGTTTTGTGTTTTCTAGCATCCATCAATTGGTATTAAAGTAGGAAGAACTTGCAGTGAGGAAAATCCAAAAAAGAAGATTTTTTTCTCCCTCCTTTGTTACAAATCCAACAAAGGAGATTCAGGGGAGAGAAGCAGCTTCGGGATGAGAACTGGAAATATGATGTCCAGAAGCCTATTGCGAAAAGAGAAAAAACATGTTATGTGGACGAGTGGACACAAATTGCAGAAGCATATATCGAAGAAATGAAAACATTACAGAAATATTTAGAATAATTACTACAACATTAAAACCATAGAAACAGCCCAGTTGAGAAAAATTATAGCCAAAGTAAATGATGGAAGTGAACATGAAGGGAAACAAGGAAGCTTGAGATGAATCTTGAGACAAGAACTAGGGGACTCTCTCTTAAAATAAAAATCTGATAGAAAACTTCAGGCTGCTAACTCTGTTGTCTATCTAGTGAAAGATCAGTTGTTTATACAGATAGTCCATAAGGGCCCAACAATATATATCTATATATATATATATATATACCATTGCGAGAGAGCTTAAAGACTAGAAATTAGAAGTTGGACATAAGAATGTCAATTGGAGCCCTATGAAGTTGGTTTGTTAATTTAGCAGCCTTCATCAGAAAATTTCTTCCACATAACAGATCAATGCCATGGAAGGTGGAATTAAACAAAAATAACCCAAGACATATGAGGATCATTATTTGAAGGAACAATTATCTACTAACACTGTGGGATCATTAGTTATGGATCTAGTGATCAGTAGCAAATCTATTTTCTAACCAAATTTACAGCTCTCTTTCACTTTCTTTTTCTTGTCCATAGGTTTGTGCACAGCAACACCAAGGCACTTTTTCAAATTATTCACCAATTATTAAGTTTTTTTTGTGTATTGTCAAAAGGGCTATTATGTCTTGTTCGAAGCATAGAATTGACAAACAATAATGTGAAGACAAAAGTGCATCATGTTGTTTTGTCTGTACCTATCATCCAGGAACAACTATAGGTCTGAGAGGAAGATTTATTAAAAAAAGGCAGTGAAATTACTCACAATCCTTTGCAAAAATTAATCTTCAATTTAGGAACTGCTTAGCTCCAATATAGTAAAGGCCATGAATTATAGTCATGAATAGATTATATTTTAGGGATGCTTATGGACAATAAGACAATACGCCTACATACGCTTATGTGTGGTCTATTTTCAAACAAAGATCTTACTAACAATGGATCATCTGATCAAGTGAAATAGTGATAATATCAATAATGAAGCAAGTGATCAAGTAAAATATGAACTATGATTGATCTTCGATTATATGGTTGTGATCTTACTTCCCTCTTCTGCAACTAATTGTTGAAATATTCAAGATAGATAGGTATTCCTAAATGTATATATGAATTGTGTTGAATTATTACTAATTTTTTATGGTTTATTTTATGGCTGAATTAATTTTTAGGTTGCCTCTCTAACTGCTTGTGTTAGCTGCATTTTTGATTTATGGATTTGTGAATAATGGAATGGTTGTGTGCATTTAGGTTGCATAAATCTATAGTTTAATGCATGAGAATAGTAAATAGTTAATAACAGAAACAATTCAATAGTAAATAGTTAATAATAGAAACAATTCAATTCAGTTACTTCATAATTTGTGTGAATTTGGGCTCAGTTTTTGTGTGAATTATTCAGTTTAGTTACTTCATAAATTTGTGTGAATTTGGGTTGTGTGAATTTGGGTTCAATTTTTATGTGAATTTGGGTGGTAAACTGAAGTACCACATCGTCAAAGTGCATAGAAGTTACATGCATGGACCAATACCATGTAGCCATGTTTAACATGCAGCCCCTGAAAATTTATCTTCTATAAAGTAGGAGAACTACTTTAAATAGAAAGTTCTCAAAATCTAACCAAAATGATTGTGTCAAGATCTACCCACAACTAAAACCGACATGCACCTATAAATGGAACCAACATGATGGAATATGGCAAATACAAATCTAGGGGTTGAAATTCCCTTAATGCACATTAGACGTCCAATGATCCAAACGACATCTAAACGCATTCACCAATTTTAAGATCTTTAGTAGGCAGACATCTAGCTCGGTGGGCCTCAGGGTTTGTGAGAAAGAGTGAGTAGATTGTAGAGTATTGGCTCATTTTATTCTTTAGAGAAAATTTAAGTAATTTTTAGTTATGAGTCATACAAGTTTTAAAGTAATTTGCGGTTTCACTGATCTAGAAATAGAGAATGAATAAAATGAATAGGAGCTTACTGATGATGACATCACTGTAGGGATTCTAGATTGTATTTATATTCCATTGGAGCTTAGTGAGGTGCCCAGTATTCTCATAATAGCCCCGGTGACCACAATGTTAGACATTTTGAACATCTAAGCCTCTCATTTGGGTCTTCTTCCTCTACTTCTTTATTATGATTAATGGCTTCCCAAAGTCATCAAACTCCAATGTCATCCCTGCAAACAGTAACAAAGTATGATTAATGGCTTCCCAAAGTCATCAAATGCCAATTCCATCCCTGCAAACAGTAACAAAGTGTGCCTTCTTTATTATGATTAATGGCTTACAAAAGTCATAAAATGTCAATGCCATCCTTGCAAATAGTAGAAAAGTGTGGCACAGAGATTAAAGCATAAACTTAAAATCAAGGATGAAAAAAATAGTGAATTTTGAACCAGAGATCTGATGTGTATGTACTCCTCCATGTGTGGAAGAAGACTAAAAGTGGGGTGGAAATGCAGCAAGGCTATAAATGAAACATACCTGGGTGCCATTAATGGATTGAAGGTCCAATGGTGGTGTTCGATATCTGTCTACTACTCGTAAAACCTCAATTCACAACTCTCTTCAATCTAGTTTTCCCTCCTGCCCTGTGAAAAGTGAAAATGTGCTACTCGTTTTCCCTCCCCCATATGAAAAGTGAAAATATACTACTTGTTTTAGAACCTAAATAAAGATTGGATTTGGGAGGGCTTTGTTACATCAAAATTAAGGCTGAATTTTTTCAAAAATGTTAAAATTTTCCTCCCTAAAAAACAATAAATGCAATATTTATATATTATAGAGTAGATGTGTAGGTGTAATGTAAGTAGGTAAACAATTCTAAATATGGGCTTATTTAAATAAAAATAGTAATAATAATAATAATAAAAGCCAAAAGTATGGGTATGAGTTCAAAAATATAAATGTTGGCTCAATTAATAATAAAAATAATAAAATTCAATTTGTTAAATTTTGATTTTTTTTATTAAATTGTGAATAGGTTTTGTTACAATACCATGAGCCAATACCATGGCCTATTAACACCTCAAGCCCAAAAACCATAACTTATTTTGCGAGCAAAATATTTTATAACAATATGACAAGATTCTTAACCATGGAAATTCACCCCCCACTTTCCAGTGGATATTATTAACTTGTAAAAATTTGGCTTTGTTATAATACTATAGGCCAATACTATGGCTTATTAATACCACATGCTCTAAGAACATAACTTATTTCACAATCAAAATATTTTATAACAATATGAAAATATTCTTAACCACGAATATTCATTCTCACTTTACCATGGATATTATTAACTTGTAAATAGACTTTGTTACAATACCATGGGCCAATACCATGGCTTATCAATAACACATGCCCAAAAAACATAACTTATTTCAAAATCAAAATATTTTATAAGAATATGATAGGATTCTTAATCATGGATATCCGCCCTTTCTTTGTCATTGATATTATGAACTTGTGAATAGACTTTATTACAATAGCATGGGCTAATACCATGGCTTATCAATACCACATGCCAAAAAAATAATATCTTGCTTCACAATCTAAATATTTTATAACAATATGAAAAGATTCTTAACCATCCATATTCACGCCCACTTTACCATGGATATTATTAACTTGTAAATATGCTTTGTTACAATACCATGGGCCAATACCATGGCTTATCGATACCACATGCCCAAAAACCATAACTTATTTCACAATAAAAATATTTTAATTTAATTTAATTTTATAACATTTTTTATTTGAAGCTAATAGGAAAACGGTTGTAATTAGTTTTGAGATATATATAAACCCTCTATCCTCACGACTACTAAAATTATTCCCATATAAATTAAATTAAGGTTTTAATAAAATTAAAAATGAGAATACCTTTATATTTAAAGATGTGAAATTTATCTAATACAAATATTAGTAAGAACCAAAATAGATCTATCTTAACTAAGGATCCAAGTGATGATAGCAAGCAAAGTGAAGGGAAGAGAGCGGGAGGGAGATAGTGACAAAGATGGAGGGTGGAGAGAGAGGGAGAGAGAGAGAGAAAGAGAGAGTGAGAGGGTGATGGGGGGAGATGGAGAGAAGGGGGTAGGAAGAGAGAAGTGAGAGAGAGAAGAAGAGGGGGGGGAGAGAGAGATATGGAGTTGGAGGGGGAGAGAGAGGGAGGAAGTAACTAAGGCATAGGGAGAAAGAGGTGGGGAGAGAGAGAGGGAGTGACAAGGGATAGATGGATAGAGAGAGGGAGAGAAGAGAAGAGGGAAGAGAGAGAATAGGTGGGGATAAATATAGGGAGAGAAGGGAAAGAGAGAGAAAGAGAGGCACAGAGATGGAGGGGGGAGAGAGAGAGAGTGATGGGGGGCACAGAGGGAGGTGAGAGAGAAATGGAGAGAGAGGACTAAGAGAGAGGAGAGAGAGATGAAGTTGGATGGGGATAGAGAGGGAAGGAAGAAGAGATACATAGAGGGAGAAAGGTAGAGAGAGAGAGGGAGTGACAAGGGAGTGATGGAGAGAGGAGAGATAAAGAGAAGAGAGAGAGGCAGAGAGGAAGAGGGAGGGAGAGCAAGATAGATATGGAGAGAGAGTGTGTATGTTTGGGGGGTGAGATAGAGAGAGGGAATAAGAAAGAGACACATAGATACAAATATAGATATTATATAGTATTATATAACCAGCCTAGATCCATCTTAACCTAGATCTATCAAGCACCAAAAAAGAGGTTTGCACATCGAGTGATTGGATTCCTCTCAGCGCCTGATAGATCCAGGTTAAGATGGATCTTGGATGGTTTAATAAGTTTGTAGTTGTATTTGACAAAATAACACTTTTTTTTTATGGTTGTGTTTGAAAACATTTTTTCCATATTTGGTGTATTTATCATAATAATAATAATCTAGTTTTAATTTAATTTTAAGCTTTCCCTTTTTATGCAATGATTTTGTTGTTAGTTTATAAAGATAGACATGTTATACCTTTGGAATTTTAAAAGGAAACACATGCTCTTAACTTGGTTGTATTGAAAAGATTTAAGTGTAAGAAAGAAACATGTCCTCTTAACTTGGTTGTGTAAAAAACATAAGTGTTCTTGTATACTAGGTGTGTGCAAACAAGAGAGAGTATATGGTAAGTGGATTAAATGGTTAAAAACAAGTGTTAGTTAAGGAGAAAGTTCCAAAAATCTAACAAATAGGCTATATTGGGTTAGGATATTATTGTTTTCGGACATCTAAAGTTGAAGGTACATTTTATGGAGGTGTAGTCTAAGCCCTTGGGTGCAGGGCACATATTATGGGTATCTTGGACTTTTGGTTGTGTTAGTGGCATCAACTAGAGGTCGAGAGTCCAACCAATGAGTAGGAAAAGTTCTTCATTTACAAGGTTGGAATCAATCAAGTATTCTCCCTCTCTACCCAACTCTAAGATGAGGAGTGTGCATAATGGAATTATTATTGTAAAAAGTTGCAAATATTTGAGTATCTTTAAGTTCAAGGGCTTGACGTGGTTGCCTCAACCTTCAAATCTTTAAAGGAACTATGTGTTTTTTAATTAAACCCTTGTGGTCAAGGAGATGCAAAAGAGGAAGGCCTTATGGCTATTTTAAAGGGGTTGTAATGACTCTCATCTTGTGGTAAGGATGTAGATATGAGGCTAATGGTCTCGATCTTAGTACATTCACATATATGTTGTAAATATTTTCCTATCACCTTGCATTGTATAAATATGATAAATATTTTGTGGTTACCCTAATGTACATGTTGATGTTCCACTTGAATGATTATGGGGAACACTTCTTAGTTATCCTTGTGTACATGGGGAAGATCATAACTACTCTATGCCCACAAATATAATAGTGAATAGTGTCTAACTAAATTAAAACCCTAACCATTGGCCCAATCTCCTTTGATGAGGGTTCAACCAATGGTCCTTCCTTAAGGTAACCACTTTTAATTATTGATGGCACATTTTTCTAACTCAATGAACCTTGTATTAACTAGGGGAAGTTAGATGGAACCTCAATGACTTCAAGGTGAGCGTAATAACCAAAGTTCAAAATATACCATAATAACCTATACGTATGTCTTTATACCAGGGGCATGATACAAGTATAATGAACTCTATCAATGGAGGGCTTAAATAACATATAGCTCGACTCATATAGTTGAAAGAGAAAAAATAATTCGACCCAAGACCTAAGAAGAGACTCACAGACACTCACAAGCATAATATTTACAAGCCTTGATGTAGTTAATGAGGGCGGGGAGATATTTTGCAACCTATTAGCACACATGAATGGATTTTTATCCTCCCTCACACCTTGTCGATTGTGGAACAGACCTAGGAAGAGGGAAAATGACCTATGGGGAGAAAATGGGAGGCAAAATGGTAGGAAAGGGAAAATCTAGTTAGCCAAGCCCTAACTAACCAAAAGGATGGAGTGAGAAGTAGAAAGAGAAGAGAAATTGGGATAAGGAGAATAGGAAGAAAAAGAGAATAGTGAGAGGAGAGTAAGGGAGAAGGAACTAAGAGTGAACACGATGAGGAGAGGGCAATCAAAGGCAAGGAAGTCACTGGGTAACTACTCAAAGGGTGTTGTTGCAAGGAGGGTGTCACACTTGGACATCGTGGAGTTTGCAACACAAAGATAACACACTGAATTCTGATGTTAGAGGTAAGCCTCCATCATGTTGTGTTGGCTTGTTGGGGCCTGACCTAGGTTCAGAGTTAATTAGCCAAACAAATCCCTATACTACTGGCCCTTTCGGCAATAGTTCGCGGAGCACGGATTGAGGTCTCACCCGAAGTAGTATGGGGGATTGCTGGAACCATGTTTTTGCACCCTTGAGATGTCTGAGGGTTCGATTCAGTCCAACTGTTAGTCCCTTCGTGTAGGTTTCTTCATGCACTTCCTAGGCCTTTGCGCCCTGATATACTTTTCCTCGCGTAGCCCTAACCAGGGGTTATGGGCTTCAACACTACTGGAGTAGCACTCTGTGTTATTCCCCTAAGTCACACCTGAGATCTTACTTATCTTCCTATGCCAGTCAATTATCTTCGTGTAAATAGATGTCTTACGTTATATTTATTTATACAACACATTCATATGAGTTCACGCAGCAAATAAATAGTACACTTGCAATTTATACCCAATCATACATTAAAACAGGAAAAGATACACAGAAATATGGTAAACTTCTCTTTATTAATTCTTCCAATGGTTACAGACTCAACCTGCCCTGCGCACTCAACTTCAAAGCCTTCTCCTACTCTACGACCCAAAGACACACTTCACACTTTGACTCAATCTCTTAGGCTCATCATGCTTCTTCTCACTATGCTAGGTTCTATCTTCAACACTTAGAACTTCACTCTATTTATACAATCCCATGGTCCACGGACCATGGGTAGGTCTATCAAGCTAACATTACATTACAAAAACAAGGACGGACAACCCTGTGACTCTATTATGACTTCGTGCTCCGCACCCACAATTCACAGAGCCTTTACAAAAGACTTGGTCAAAATTTGGGCTTTAAGCCACAAAACATGCCTTGGGGGGATTCCATGCCCAATAGGCCCCCAACACAAACATCGTGACTCACCCTCAAGTCACTCTATCGGCACGGGGATATTTGTGCGGAGTCCCTCCAACTCTGTTTGAACTGCTGCAAGGTCAGCAGTGCACTGAGCGGCTGCCTGCTAGATCTCCTGTACGCATTGTTCCAAGACCGCAGTGTTAGAACTGCTTCCCTGCATGTGTGCCTATGTCCCCTGCATTTGTGCGAGCTTTCCTTCAATTGTTGTTGTGATGGTGAAGGCCTTGTCGATCCAAGGCAAAACGCGTGCTTTCAGGACTACTTCTTTGTGCCGTGCCACATCCACCTTTTCTTTCAGTGCTTTGGCCTGTTGCATCCGTGGGAGCCTCTTAGTGAGGGCCACCATCTGTACAGTTCCTTTGATGCTATCATATTGCTACTGGAGTTCGCGCACCTTTGTCTCTAAGCACTGGATGTTGGGGTCTTCTTGCAGATTCGTGAGGACCTCAAATGACTCCTCCAACATTCTGGTGTAGTCTCTCACTACACCGCTAATCTCGTCTAGTCCCGCTGTAATAGCGTTGGTGAGTTGTTAATTTACTTCTGAAGGGGTGGAAGGCTGTGCCTTTAACCGCAACTCTGTGATATGAAGGTTTAGCTACCGCTGGACCTTTTTCATTTCCTCCCGTGCCTCACGCACCCCTACTACTCAAGGACGCTTTGACAAGCTTCATCCAATACCTGTACCAACTGCCGATTCTGTGACACCACTTTGTCATGATGTAAGCTCAACTCTTCCATGTTGATTTTCTGCTCACTTAGTACTTGTGGTGCATGGCTCTCCCTAGCCTGCAATTCTACAATAATCCCATCCGGCAGAATGTATAATGTCTCCCGTGGGAGTGTAGCCATGTTGATTCTGATACCCTTCAGTGCACTAATCGTAGGCCTCTCAACCTCATTTGTTGTCACCAGTGCCCCTTCCGGCAACACTATGGTATTTGTCACTCGAGCGCGCAACATCTGCTCTGCTGCAGTTGTCCCGACTGCGAGGCTGGTTGAAAGGGTACCAGCCTAAGGAGTGCACACTTGCAACTCCTGCAACTGCACTCTGAGGGCCCCCAACACAATCTGGTTCTCCTGCACAAAATTTTGGAGGGCCTCGGAGGTGACATCATGCACTGTCTCACCGATGTCATGCAGATCACCCTCGGTAAGGGTGATCGGGTCAATAGACAACTTCAATGCCTTGACCTTCTTGTGCAGCCTTGTCTACTCGGTCAGGTGCTGGCGCTTCAGCTGTGTTGATGCGGTTTGTGGGTCCGTGCCTCCCTCCTCTTCCTCTACTTCCTACCCATGCGAAGGCAAATTTTGGCCCTCGCACACCTTCGTGGCTACCTCCTGCGCTGCTACTACTATTGCGGCCTTTTTTTGTTCAGCTGCTATTTGTGCAGCATCCCGTGCCTCCTGCGCTTCTGCTACCACTGCCTCCTTCCTTCTCTTCTCGGCCAACTATGCCATGTGCAGTTTGGCCTCCTCTTTCTTCCTTTGCACCGTAGACTTCTCCATTTCCGTGATGTCTGGAGCGCGCCACTCCAACAGCCATGTCTCCAATACATTAAATATTACATTATCCATGGCCACAAAGGGTAGCTTTATCCATTTCTTGGCTGGGTCCTTGCGCGCCCTGATGTATATGCTGCAGAGGTCTACTTTAAACTCTGCAAAACCTTGCAGGCTGTTGTAGATAGTGGGTGATAACTGCGGCTTGCGGTTGATCCCCATTCCAAGGTTCATCTCCATGAACACCAAGAATATCTTACTATTGCAGATCCGGTTTGCATCCTTTGTGGCCCAGAGTGAAGCGTACTTCATGGCCTCTAGTAGATCCCTGTCAATTGTGGGGAACTGACTGTCCTCTGGCAATTCCCCTGCCACAAGCACTATGGACAATAGAATCCATGCATAGTGGAACATTTTTCCTTGTTCCTGAGCATCACGACAATTCTCCAATAATTCTTTGCAGAGGAATTCAGACCAGTTAAACTAGACCCCCTCCGTGCACTGCTCATCAAGTGCTACAACCGGTGCCAGTACCTCGTCCACGTAGCACTTGCGCATAAGCTTACTTGCCAGTATTTGGGTCACCACTCTTACTGCTTTGTCGTTGATGCTGGATATGGTGTAGCCCCTCTTCTTCTTTTCCAGTTTATATTTCTTTTGCATGGTCTCCGCGATGGCCAAGTCACTGCTTTTCCCCTCTGAGATATCTGCAGGGTCCTCTCCTTTGCATGGCAGTCAGGTGATGCGGTGAATCAAGTGTTTCATGATGGTGATGGGCTCCTCTAGCCACAAATGCCCACCACGGACTAGGCAAAGCAGCTGCCTGATGATGAAAATTTTTATTGGGGTGCGGTGGAAATGCAGCACCAAAGCAGGTTTAGTAGCCCTGCCTTTTCCACTTTGCACAACCACTTTCGCGGCTCTAATTCAGTAACCCCTGCCGCATTGTTCTTCTTAGGCTTCATGAGCTACGTGGTCTCTAGGTGAGGGAACTTCTCATGGTCAGCAAGGTCCCAATCTTCAAATTTTAAGCTAGGCACCCGTCCCAGGTGCATGCCCTCAAAAATGATGTTGTCTGGGAGGAGCGGGGTCTGGAGAGAGCTCTTGCTCTTGTCAAGATCCTTGGGCACTTTAGCCTTCCCCTTCCATGGGGGGATATAGGCGAGCAACTTTGTTGGAGGGTGCGCAGGCTCAATTTCCTCCTCCATGCCTTCGTCCTCATCTTCTTCAATGATAAGGTCCTCCAGGTCTTCCTCCTCCTCATCGTTTTCTATTTTAATAGATTTCCCCTTCTCCTCCATTGTCAGCCTGGTGTGCAGCTAGTTTCACAGGGACACATGTATAGTAACCATCACCTGTTTGTCTTTCTTTGGTCTTGGCATGCGCGGTGATTTAGGGATTTCTGCCACAATCCCGGCACCTTCAAGGGCATCTCCCACACTCAGGGCTTGCGCAGCCTCTTCGGTGGTCACCTCTGTGATTTCCATAACTTCCTTAGATTCTGCCATCATGTCCAACCAAAAATCTATCATTCGCATACTTAGGGGCTCAATCAACGCTCTGCAAAGGTTAAATGGGGCTCTGCTTAGGCTACATGGGGTATACAACTGCTCAATTCACAAATGACCAAGTGTTGTTTGCTGGGCAGCCCTTTGTAATTTATAGTGCCTTTTGAATTTGAATTTTACCATTCCCCCCAAATACAGTTCATTAATGCTTTCTTAGCGGTAGATTTTCCCAAATCTTGCCCATAAATCGCGTCTTAAACGTCTACTGATCACTCCATTTGGTCTCAAGTCGAGAATCACATCGTGAATAGTGACTTCAATGGTCACTTTCTAGCTAACCTATGCGGTAGCACAGCCGCCTTCAACAGTTGTGGACCCTGTGACTCTTTGCTTTTGTGCGCAGCTTCAACATCGCGCAGCTCCCGGGCACAGTAGTTTATTGTCTCACGCCTCCTTTCAACTGCCAAGAGCACTAATACTGTACTTTCCATGGCTAGTCAAGTGGCCGCACCACCTGTATAGGGTTTTATCTAGTCATCCATCACTTTTCCTAGAAAATACCCCTTTTATTGTTACTGGCAGCATCACGCACTTTATCATATGCAGTGCGCCACCCTGGTTGATTTTCTTAATAATGTGGGGTCCAAGCCAAGGCATCAGACTGATCAATTCATGGCGATAGTCCTCAAACTTGTCAGCATGATCGTGTGCACCCTATTTTATCACCCTGGTCTTCTTATCGAGAAAATCTTCCTTTATCTTGTCCTCTAGCTTCTTAACTTCCGCTTCTACGAGAGCACTTCTCGCCCTTAATCGCACCCTTTCTTTCCCAAGTTCTTGGAGCCTAAACTTGCCCTATTGGATTTCTTCTTCCAAGGTTTCATGAACCTTTGTATCTACTGGTGCTACCATGTGTGGACTAGGCATTTCATGCTCTATGGGGATTACAGTATTCGCTTCATACTCTAGCCTTAGAGGTGCCTGTGCCGTCAGGTTCTTGTATGCGTTCCTATAAGCCCATAAAACCGCTGGTACACGCAGGTCCTAGTCAGTCTACCTCGCATTATAGACCTTGTTCAGTGCTTCACATACTTTGCTAAAGGCTTCTATGTGGATAACCTTCTACGCACTTGGTATTTCCATGCTCTGTTGTTCCAATTGGAGGGGTCGTTCGCACAATTGCCTTGCCCACACTTGCTTACTGACTATGTCTCCTAACACGAAGACTGTGTGCATTCGTGCAGGTTTCGCACCATATGCTCGCATCCATCTGGATAGGTGGGCATGCGGACCATTTCACCCGGCAATATTTTCTACCACTTGTATCTGAGGCTTCCCAAATTGCATGTGCATCATCCTCCTACTTTCATGCCAGTCCTAAAAGCTTCTTTCGTCCGTACCCCACCACCTCATGGTCATAGTGCGCAGTACCCATTTCAAAGCTTCGAAACATTGTTGTTCCGACACTTCTCTTTCAAATCTTCTCAGGAAGTCATCCACCTCACTTAACCCATCATATGTAGGCAACTCCCTTACCTTCATTGATACACAGTGCAGTGATATCATCATCATGTTACAGTTCAGTGTGGTAACCTCGTGTAATCGGTTCTACCATCGTTCTATTTCCTTGTCTAAATCTAATGTGCAGGAGCTTTCGCACTACCCTGAGATTTGTCCATTTGTGGTCGGATTCACCCAGTCTTGCTCTCACACAGTTATCTTGTAGATGTAGTCCAAGTCATTGTCGATGTCATAGTCGCGCAACAGCTTCATGTAGCATGATCCTTGTGCAGGGTCTAATGGTACAACCATGCACAGAGACTTTTTCTCAAAAATCATCTTGCGCTTCTTCAGATTTATCACCCCATTCATGTCAGTCGCCCAATCTATTCCTAATAGTGTGGGGTAGGGATTACTATCATCAACAATCTCTATCACTTCGAAATCTACTAGCGCACTTGCTCCTTTGATATCTAATATGATTCCCTGCAATATTCCCATAGGTAGGATATTTTGCTAGTTTTTTGTTTGCAGTTGGATACCATTGCAGCGTAGGCCTTCCCACGCACTCCCATGTCTACTTTGGCAGGACATTCGCATCCAATCCTAGCTCCAGAATCACTTGGTCCATCTCATATTCCCCAATCTGCGTGGTCAATGTCATCTCCCTTCCCATTCACGTCGTGTGCTTTCTGAGCTTCCGAACTACGCGCGGTTCTCCTCGCACGGTCCCAACACATCTATTTATGAGTTCCTGCAACCCTTTACAGCCTTGCTATCACATAGTAGCTTCATGCATGTTTCTAGGAACATTGTGAGCATTGATGGGTCCATTTCCAGCTCCGGTCTGTCTTTACTTCCTGAAGTGGACGCATCAGCGAAGATCTTCTTGGCTTCCATGAAGGTTTCCTTAGCGCACTCCAAATCAAACTCTGGTTCCTTTGTTGGAGCCTTGTGAACCCAAGTACTTTCTTCAGGCTGCCTACCTTTGTCATCTCTTGTCATAATTCCACTTTGGAGCACAATATTTACAATAGGGTCTCCCTCACGTGGTTCAGACCTCATCATTTGTAGGTTCTAAGTCAGGGGAGGTTGGTGTGCTCCTTTATCGTGCAATCGTGCTATCAGCGTGGGACAATCCTCTGTCTCATGATCAAATAATGAACAATACAAACATGATGGCCATGTTGGATTTGTACAATCGTAGGCATAATGTCTTGTCCCTCCATAATTGTAACATATCAGCTGTCTGTGACCCTTCCTATTCCTCCTCCACCTCAGCCTCGTTCGCGCCCCTGAAATCTGGTTCTCACCATCCCTGCATTCTGGTCAAGGGGTTATGTTTTGTCTTGAACTCTGTAGGTAGGAGTCTGATCCATCATCAACTCTTAACTTCTACAGGTGTGCTCATCATGTCCCACTGATCTACAGAAATTACAGAACAACTGTTGTGAATTCTGCATGTACTTTTGCAAGAAATGGTAGTTATATGTAGCATGCTTTCCACCTATCTGACAAATTGCTCACCATAATGCAGCCACTGCACTTGGTCCTTCTCGTTCCTCTGGTCTCAATGGCATTGGCCCTCCTCCTGCGAGGTAAATCGCGAACACCAGGCAGTGGTCCTTGTCATGTCCCTAGCCCTTGCACTTTACGCACCATACCTCAACACGCACTTCTGGGTGGGTTGTCCTGTCTTGTTTCAAACTCTGCATCTCAAGGCACAAGTTTTTTGACTACGTGTGAATCTGTTGAACTCCGAGGTTGGGATCCTATATTAGGGTCTCGTGCAATCTCATTGTAACCTCCAAGGCCTCGACCTGAGTTGTTAGCCTCTGTTGTGACTGCGCATTCCTTAGATGCAGTGTTAACAATGCTACAAACCATTAGCGGTGTTTTCCATCTGTCAACATCATGTTAGCTTCACGAATTGTGCACTTCAGTCTTTGATCCAACTCCCAAGGGGTCTTGCCTAGTAGCATTGTGATTTCCTTAAACCCAATGATTAACTGCACCTCTGACTTTGGCCTGCTAAATTCTTTGTTTAGCACAGCTTGGATATCTGCGATCCCCACATTTGGATTGTCATTGGAATGCTTAATGTACCAGGTCAGTGTGTGATCCTGCAGAGTGCTGACCAATGTTTCCTTCTTTATATTATCATATGTGACTTCATGAGCTTCCCATACAACTTTTATTACGAACCAAAACTGGTCTGGATCCTCATTCGCTACTCCCTTGAACATTGGAAACTTTATCATGCTCGCCATATTGATTCACTATGCTGGCGGAGGTGGTATGGGCGAAGATGGGGATGAAGACGGGGAAACTGGCGGTGGTGTGGGTGGGAGTGGTATGCGCGGAATTCTCTACCTTATCAAATTGATCGCACTTCTTGGTGAGACCTTCACGACCTCTTCTTTGCCCCCTCGTGGAGGTGAAATCAAGGGGCTAGTTTCTAGTTCTGTACTACCTTCATTTCTGTAGATTCTCCCACTTCGTGAAGCCCCAAACATCAATTTATTCGCATAACCCATTTTTCACACAGTAGCATTCTAATACAAGTGTTCAAAGATTTAATGTACTTACCTCGCGGCCCTTTGAGGAAGCAGCATTCTACCTTGCTATAGCTAACTGAAGTATCTACCGTGAATTCGGTGATCAATCCTCCTATAATTTGATCAAGCTAGTGATCAACAGTGCGCGTGATCTTATCCTCTGATGCTTCTAATCTGTGCACCAATTCTGGAGTCCACACAACAGGTCTGTAGAGTTTACACATTCCTTGGCTATCTGTTAGCTTCGCGCTCCACTCATATAGCTCAATGGGGAAATATGCGAAGAAAAATTTATGGATCTCTATACATAAGTAGTAGTCTAACCACTCTTCCTTTGATAGTCGCAGATTCCTGTTTTCCTGCGCTGCGAACTCATGAATCTTTCTGTCCAACCAATCTTCAATTCCTTTCTTTGTCGGATTCCAGTGATATGACATCAGACATCTCTATGTAGATCCCAGTCCCGACAACGGAACCATTTGTTGGCTTGTTGGGGCCTAACCCAGGTTCAGAGTTAATTAGCCAAACAAATCCCTGTACTATTGGCCCTTTCGGCAACAGTCCATGGAGCGCGGACTGAGGTCTCACCCAAAGTAGTATGGGGGGGTGCTGGAACCAAGTTTCCGCATCCTTGAGATGTCTAAGGGTTCGATTCGCTCTAACTGTTAGTCCATTCACACAGGTTGCTTTGTGCACTTCCCATGCCTTTGTGCCCTAATATACTTGCCTTTGCGCAGCCCTAACCAGGGGCTATCACACGGAATGAGTCGTTCTTGCGGACAATACCGACCTCCCTAGTATCTAATGATATCTAGTGACAAGCAATCCAATCAAATTCTATCTTTCTCTAAATATGCAATTTATAAACAAAGGCAAACAAGTGTTTTAGGCCTACCTTGGGTCCAATGCAAGTTTGTGGAAGCCTCACTCCTCTGATCCAAATGAGCTCCCTTGTAGCGAATCTGCAAACACAAACAAGCACACAAATTAAATAGCACCTGAAAAGCCAATATAATAAAGCATACTTATCATGATGATCAAGGAATTCATGAAACAAATCACGTAAGACAATTTGTTGAGAAAAATGAACCTGATTTTATTAATTCAAATCAAAGAAGAACTTTACAACCTGTGCCTTGATGCTATACAAGCTCCTCCCAGGGTCCAACAAGAAGTCTCCTCTACTTTGACAAGTTTCACTCTCTTCCCAATGAAGCCAAAAGGTATGTGATCTCTCCTCTCAAGCTTAACTAGGAAGTCTCAATTCCACCAGCATTTACCCTCAAAAATGTTCAGCTTCTAACCTCCCTAGCAACCAGCCCAATGCCTTAATTTATAGTGCAATGGAGGGAAGTTACTAGGTCCACCTTCAAAGGGATAAAGCCCTCCTTCAAAGGGATAGCTCCTCTCATCAAGGGATTAGCTCCTTCACTTTTGGGATGCATGAACCACCTAGGAGCGAACCATCCATGTCAAGATTCCTTCTAGAATCATCTAGAATTAACCCAAAGTGAGTTTTTAAGAATAAACTTGCACCTTTTTTACTTTCACAGGGGTCCGCACCCACTCCTTTAGAGACAGAGCGGGCAGGTCCGTAGGTAACATGAACAGGGGGTGCGGGACCGCAGGCAATAGTGAGAGAAAGTGCGGAACCAGAGCTTTATTGATTTTTAAGGTCTTTCTCTCATTTTCAAAGCTTGATATGAAGAGCTGAGGTTTAAGACTTGCTTAGGAGGACAATATGAATGATGATAGACCCATACTAACTGCAAATAGTCATGGTGACAATATTTTGTGTAACAGGGGTTGTGGGGCTTCCGCACTGCTGGAGTAGTGCTTTGTGCTATTCCCCTAAGTCGCATCTGAGATCTTACTTATCTTCCTATGCCAGTCAATTATCTTCTCATAATTAGATGTATTATGTTATATTTATTTATACAACACATTCATATGAGTTCGCATAGCAAATAAATAGTACACTTGCAATTTATACCCAATCATACATTAAAACAGGAAAAGATACACAGAAATATGGTAAACTTCTCTTTATTAATTCTTCCAATGGTTACAGACTCGACCTGCCCTGTACACTCAATTGGAGGGGTCCGCGCACTCAGCTGCAGACTACTAGGCCTCTACGCACTCAGCTACAGAGCCTTCTCCTACTTTATGACCCAAAGACACACTTCACACTTCGACTCAATCTCTTAGGCTCATCATGCTTCTTCTCTCTATGCTAGGTGCTATCTTCTACACTTAGAGCCTCACTCTATTTATACAATCCCATGGTCCGTGGACCATGGGTAGGTCTATCAAGCCAATGTTACATTACAAAAATAGGGGCGGAAAACCCTATGACTCTATTATGACTTTGCGCGCAGTGCCCACAATTCGCAAAGCCTTTACAAAGGACTTGGTCAAAATTTTGGCTTTAAGCCCCAAAACATGCCTTGGGGGGATTCCATGCCCAACATGTTGTTGAAATGTACATTTGACATTTACTGCATCAAACTACCACTTCTCTACATCTAATTAACAATCGAGTACTTGGGTCTAGTGCAATGGGAAAATCACTACCATGAATCTCTTTAAAGAACTATAATTTCCCAAAGATCTTATAGTCATATATTTGTTAGTTAGTTTTACAGTCCAAGATTCAAGAAACTTACCGTCATGCTTGTGGTTTAGCCACCTTCCAACTAATGCGATAAAAACACCTAGTAATATTTTCACACTAAACACTATACAATAAACTTAACCCTAATATCTTAGTGAAGAACAAGTAACTAGCTAGACGCTGGAAGGGTTTTTGGATTGGCTATTAGTGAAACTCATTACAGTTAGGTGTGCCAATGTGTGCTGAGTGTTAGCGAGTGCTAGGGAAACACAAGGGAGCACTAGGTAAAAATGCATGGAAATTAATGAATAATAGTGTGTGACAGGGAGTGTCAATGAGTTCTAGGTGTGGTAAGAGGGGAGTGACATGGTATGCTAAGAATGCTAAATCATTCTAACGTGCCAGAGTGACATGCAGCCAATATGTGCTAAGTTCCAAGGTGTGCCAAATAGTGCTAGGAAGTGATAGGGAGAGTTAGGGAAACATAAGGGAACACTGGGTGAAAATAATGCATGTAAATGAACGATTAAGAGTTTGTGACAGGAAGTGTCAGTGATTTCAAGGTGTGCTAAGGAGGGAGTGGCAAGGTATGCTAGGCTATGCTAAGGCATTCTAGAGGCCAGGGAAAGATTCCAAGATGTGCTAGGTGCTAAGGTGTGCCAATGCATGCCAAGGAGAGTTATGGAGTGTCACGGAAAACAAGGGAACACTAGTTTCAAATTCATGGAAATGAATGAATAAGAGTGTGTGAGAGGGATTGTCAGTGAATTCTAGGTGTGCTAAGGAGGGAGTGACAAAGTATTCTAGTTAGTTCCAAGGAATGCTAGAGTGCCAAGGTGACATGCCAATATGTGCCAAGTCCTAGGGTGTGCCAAGGAGTGCCACGATAACACAAGGGAGAACGAGTTCAAAATTCATGGAAATGAATGGATAAGTGTGTGTGATAGGGAGTGTCAGCAAGTTCCAATTGTGTTAAGGAGGGAGTGACAAGGTTATATGCTAGGAAGTGCCAAGGCATGCTAGAGTGTTAGGGCATGTTAGGGAGTGGTAGGGTCTATTAGGGAGTGACAAATCATGCCAAGGAATGCAGGGGATGATAATGTGTGCCATGTAGTGCCAATGGATTGTTATACGTGCCAAATGTTATGGCATGTGAAGATGTAAACTATGTTGCTTAGTTGTTTTATGGGCACAGTTGGATGTGAGCCTTGACTTGGTAACTTGTTAAGTGGGATGAGTTAAGATTGCACATGAGAAACCTAAGATGAGTTATAGGCCATTAGGGGAACAAGGCATAGTCTATTTGTAGTAAATGTAACTTGGTAAAGTTGTTGTAGTCGTGGCAGGACTTGGTTGGGTTCCTAAGTCTAAAAGAAAATAAGGGTGGTTATGAGGGCATGATAATTAAGGATTGCATGGCTTGCCAAGGAATGAAAAGGCATACTGACATATCCAGATTGTGTCAATGCATGTCAAGGAGTGTTTGGGAGTGTTAGGGAATCACAAGGGAGAACTAGGTCAAAGTGCATGGAAATGAATGAATAAGATATTATGCGAGGGAGTGTCAGTGAATTCTAGGTGTCCCATGGACGAAGTGTGTTAGGAGAATTTCATATTAGGAATTGTAGGAGGAAAACCTACGATTGTGATAAGAGGATGGAAAAAGCAATTTCAGACAAAGGGAGACTTTGGTCTAGGCATAACACTATTTTTTCAATGACTTGGTCAGGTTCCCAAGTCATAAAAAAAGTAAGGCTATCTATGTGGGGATGAAAAGTAGGGAGTGCCAAGGTGTGCGGGGAATTTTAGGAAATGCTAAAACATGCTAGAAAGTTCCAAGCAATGTTAAGCAATTCAAGACATGCCAAGTGTTAAGGCATGCCAAGGTGTGCTAGGTTCTAGGATGTGGCGCCAATACATGATAGGGATTGCCAAGGAAACACAAGGGAGGACTTGTTTCAATTACATGTAAATGAATGAATGTAAGTGTGTGATATGGAGTGTTAACAAGTTATAGATGTGTTAAGGAGGAAGTGACAACATATGATAATAAGCGCCAATATATGATAGAGTGCTAGGAAATCCTGCTAAGATGTGACAAGTGCCATGGCGTGCCAATGTGCCAAGGAGCATTAGGGACTGCTAGGGTAACCCAAGGGAGCACTAGGTCATAATGCATGGAAATGAAGGAATAAGCGTGTGTGGCATGGAGTGTTAGTGAGTTACAAGTTGGTTAAGGAGGAGTTACAAGGCCTGCTTGGCAATGCTAAGGAATGCTAGAGTTCTAGGGCAAGATGCGGCCAAGATGTGCCAACGTGTGCAAGGAATTGTTAGCTAGGTGTGCTAGGGAAACACAAGGGAGAACTATGCCAAAATGAATGGAAATGAAAGAATAAGAGTTTGTGATTAGAAGTTTCAGTGAGTTCTAGGTGTGCTAAGGAAAAAGAGACAAGGTATGTTAGGCAGTGCTAAGGCATGCTAGAGGCCACGGTGACATGCCAAGATGTCATAGGTACTACGGTGGCACAACACGTGTCAAGGAATTATAAGGACTGATAAGGAAACACAAGGGAGCACAAGGTAAAAATTCATGGAAATGAATGAATAAGATTTTATGGCCAAGAGTGTCAGTGATCTCTAGGTGTGCTAAGGAGAGAGTGACAAGGTATACTATGTAGTGTCAAGGAATGCTAGAGTGTTAGGGCAGTAGGCCAAGATGTGTTAGGTGCTAGGGTGAGCTACGGAGTGTTAGGGGGTGTCAGGGAAATGTAAGGAATCAATAGGTCAAAATGCATGGAAATGAATGAATAAGAGTGTGTGAGAGGGAGTTTCAATGAGTTCTAGGTGTGTTAATGAGGGAGTGACAAGGTTATATGCTAGGCAATGCCAAGGTATGCTAGACTACCAAGGCATGTCAGAAAGTGCAACGGTGTTCTAGGGAGTGTCAAACCATGCCAAGGAATGTAGGGGATGTTAATGCATGCCACATAGTGCCAAGGAATTCTAAGACATGCCAAGGAATGTAGGGGATGTTAATGCATGCCACATAGTGCCAAGGAATTCTAAGACATGCCAGGTGTTATGGCATGTCAAGATGTAAATTGTGTTTCTTAATTTTTTTAGACCATGGTTCGAAGTGATGAGCCTTGTCTTGGTAACTTGTTAAGTGGGATGAGTTGAGATTGTACATGAGTACCCTAAGATGAGTTGCAGGTAGTTCTTAGATGAACAAGGCATATGTTGAATTTCCATGACACATGAGAATCCAGGTTTGGACTTAGAATCTTTGATGCGAACACACTCAAGTGCCACAACACATCTACTATACAGAACAAAATCTGCCATGAAAGAAAAAGCAATGGATTGAATGCACAGAGTTTAGTGTGTGCCACATCTTCAGATGTTAATTCTTATTATTGTGATATAAAATAGCCAGTTATATGTCTGGTATAAGACTCCTCTAGAGATTTCTATCCAACAACAACATCTTTGTGGTAAAATGTGTACTGTCAAAGGTTGCTCCATAAAAAAAAAAAACCAAAAGGGGTATCAATACCATAAACTATTACGAATATATTTGTCCAGTGGGTTGTCTACATAAATCAAACCACAAGAAATCTCCTACACGGACAAACAAATAGACAATTGAACATTTTTTTATATCTAAATTCCCATAAATACAACATTTAAGTAATCTATAGGAAACTGATCCAACCATCCTTTGACATAGCATCCATTGTACCAGAGAAAGCCTTCACAATCGAAATTCAATAAACTAACAGATGATTATTCACAAACCGAGTGTTTATGATTTCAAGTACCCAACAAATTTACCAACCCCACCAAAATAGAGCATAGATTTCAATGCTATCAAACCCTAGGTCTTAGTCCCGGAGATTTAGGGTGTCTTCATATACATGGTTATCGCATCACAAGTATCAATTTTGAATTTTTTTTTCCAACTTGAAAAAAAGAAAGAAAAGAGGTCGAAGATACAAGGGCAAGGGCAATATGGAAATCTTCCTATGGTGCATTGATGAAGACATCAAATGGTGAGGAGAGTTGAAAGGTTCAATATTTATTACATTTGGTTTTTGTATCAACTGAAAGAAAAATTTAATAATTTTTGTCAACGTGTGCAAGGACCATATGATCGATCCTCTTACCTCCATTGAGAAGAGTTGCTGAGGTGCATTTTCGTGAAATATGTGCAGAGAGATTGCAATATTGTCATTTGTATCCTTCAAATACTTCACTCATTCTCCTTGCCTACTCAAATAGAAAATCCAAAAAAATTATGGATCAATCAGTAAGATCAATCGAACGAATCTGCTGATCTCCCTGGGCATACATGAGAAATCTCCTTGCAACATAATATCATGACGTGCTCTTCTCTGTTGGACTTATTTTGCGAAAACTGGTGGGAAAGAAGATGATCAGCTGTAATCTTAAACTCTTCTTTTACCTTTTTTTATGTTGATTTGTTCTCAAACTCTCCCATGTGCTCTGCTCTGTTGGCCTTCTTTTGCGAAAAATGGTGGGAAAGCAGATGATCAATTGTAATCTTAAACTCTTATTTTACTTTTTTTTACACTTATTTTTTCTCAAACTCTCCCATATTGCCTCCAAACATATAGAAACCCAAGTAAAATAACAATCTTATTTTGAACTTTTATTTATATCTGGTGGGTGGTATGGTGTCCAACTACATTGAAATAAAATAGAGAATCAGTCTTCTTGCCTGGTCGCAATGTCATCCACTAGCTGAGTGTTTAACTTTTCCTTTTGGGATGCTACACATTTATTCAATTATATGGCATTTTTTATATTTAGTAATAGTGACATTAATTAATTGACTTAAATCTCATTCTCATCCTTGAGCACTTAAATAAAAGTAAGATTAATGATAATTTGAGAAATGTGGACTCCATTAAAGATAGGTTATAATTTACTTTCTTTATATATCCAATAGCATTATTGTTTTATATTATTAATTATAAATTTTATTTAGAGTGGATATATTTATCATATTATTTAAACAATAATATTTTGTGATTTATGGTGTTTTTTTAATCATTTTTTTAAAGAAGTTTTTCTAGTTCAAAGACATGTAATGAGTTAATTTGAGTGGTTGAGTGTTGTAGATTACAAGTAGGAGGTTGTGGTATTAAGTCCCTTGGATATCATCCTCATAGTTTAGATATTATTTTAGGAATGAGGAAAATTATCTGGTGAATTTTCTATACATTTATATAGAAAAAAAAATATTATTATAAAGAGAACACTCTATTGATATGAAATTTATATTTTCTTTATTATACTCTTAAAGGATATTATAAAATAATGGTTCCAATGTTTTTTGAGAAAAGATGGAGCTTTGCTACTTTCACACTTTTCTCCAACAACAAGTAAAGTTTGTGTACTCTCTTTCTTTTTCCCAAGGGTTTTCATTGTCTTGGCTGTCAGATAGTGGGTCCTATCAACAATTAATTCTATCCCGCCATAGTTTCGAATGGAATTTGAATTAATTCTATCCCACCATACTTTTGAATGGAAGTTTATATTGTTTAGTATAATCTCAATCATGTCCAAAGGATGCATTCAAATCCCAGGATGAATTTACAGGTTACACTTCATTGTCTTGACAGATCATCTCCAACCAAATCATGATGTGTTTCCAAAATGGATGGTGTTCCAAGGTAGATATTTAATCTGAGCATGAGTTGTCCAAGGTTGTTTTTGTTTTGAGCAAAGATAGTGGTGCAAAAGAGCTAAGCTCTCATTCTAGCTTTGAGGTAGTAGTTATCCCTAAGTCTCAACCAAACTCCCTTTCATTTAATCCTTTTAAGCCTCTTTTGGTCCCCCATGGTTCGAGAGCTTTTCCTAAGCCAAAGTTCTATGTTATAGTGAAATAAGATAATTTTTCAATGGTCATTGGTAAGGATATCAAGTTCGAGGAAATCCCAAACTTGTCAGAAACTACTTTGTTAGGAAGATTTTATGGTGAGACAATGCAAAAGGCATCTCTCATGGTATGGTTTTTGGACAATTGGATGTCTGCCATGGGTTATATGTCGATTTTCCATTGATTTGTTCACAGTTGAATATTCTTTCAATTTTGGTTGAGGGAGGACTATAATAATATCAAGGAGGTAGAATGGGATTAGGGGCCATCAGGCCTAGTCCTGGAAACATGGCTGGTGGATTGTGATCTAGCACATAAACATCTCTCGGTGCAACAAATTTGGGCTATATTGTCGAGCCCTCCCCTTGTCTTCTATACAGAGGAGGCCCTTCACGTTATTGGCAAGAAGTTTGGTAGATTTATTTCTCTGGACCCTAATTGGTATGTTACAATTAATATGCATTGGGCCTCAATTCTAGTCAAAGTAGATATCAAAGATATTTTTTCAAGGCCATTGAATTGGTTTACGAGAAAAAAGTTAGACCCATAACATTGATTATTGGAAAATATCACTTCATTATTTTAATTGTTACAAATTTGGACATGTTCAGACCTAGTGGTTAGAGTTGAAGGCACTTTTCTCCGAAAACAAGTAAAGTTTGTGTATTCTCTTTCTTTTCCCTAAGGGTTTTCACTGCCTTGGTTGTTGACAATAGGTCCTCTCAACAATTAATTACGTCCCTCCACAGTTTTGAATGGAAGTTGATATTGTTGATTATGAGCCCAATCATGTCCATAGGAGGCATTCAAATCCTAGTATGAATTCACAGGTGAGACTTCATTGTCTTAATAGATCATCTCCAACCAAATCATGAAGTGTTTCCAAGATGGATGGTGTTCCAAGGGAGATATTTAATTTGAGCATGAGTTGTCCAAGGTTGTTTTCATTTTCAGAAAAATACTAGTTCAAAAGAGCTAAGCTCTCATTCTAGATTTGAGGTAGTAACTATCCCTAAGTCTCAAACAAACTCCCTTTCATTTAAGCTTTCTAAGCCTCTTTTGGTCCCCCATGGTTCCAAAGCTTTGTCTAAGCCAAAGCTCTATGTTAGAGTGAAATAAGATAAGTTTTCAATGGTCATTGGTAAGGATATCAGGTAATGAATAAGCCTAAACATTCAAATTTCCCCAGCACTCTCAAGCCTAAGGTTAGTCTAATGGAAGAATGTTTATTGAAAGGAGGATTATCTTTAGAACCACAAATCTCAAATGCAGCAGGTTGAAAATCTCACCTTCTTAACACACAACAAAAATCATGACAAAATATTAAAAGGGGAAAAGGAAAAGGAAAATGAAAGACCTTTCAAAGAGGTTGGGATAAAATAGGACTTGCAGGAGGCACGCCTATGATTGCAATAAGGGGTTGGGAAAAAGTAGTTTCAGATATAGGGAGACTTCCGGCTATGCACAACACTATTTTTTCAATGACTTGGTTGGGTTCCCAAATCACAAAAAAAGTAAGGCTATCTATAAGGGCATGATAACTAGGGAGTGCCAAGGTGTGCTAGGGAATGACAAGAAGTGCTAACACATGTGAGACAGTTCCAAGACATGTTAGGCATGCCAATACATGCCAAGATGTGCCAAGTTCTAGGGTGTGGCACCAATGCATGTTAGGGAGTGCTAGGGAAACACAAGGGAACACTAGTTTCAATTGCATGGAAATGAATGAATAAGAGTGGGTGATAGGGAGTGTTAGTGAGTTCCAAGTGTGCTAAGGAGGATAAACCCCACCAAATTTAAGCACACTAAACCAAGGATAAACCAAGGATCCAATGACCCAAATTGCAACCAGATACAAAACCCATTTCAAAATACTCAACCTAAATGATTTCTAAGGAAATACATGTGTCAGATACCAAATTTAGCAAAACCCATTCAAAAAAAAAATAAACAACCCGATTTAATTCTAAGGAAAATATGCACTGGAGCTACAGATCTGTATTTCTATCGATCCCCGGCATAAACCTTCGCCTAGTACTTGGTCTTACATGTATCTAAGGGATACAATATGGTAGTGCTGATGGGCCCTACTATGGATCCTAAAGTTGTGTTTGTCAAAGATTCAAAATCAACTGCCATTGCATATAAATTCGATCAAATAAGATCTCTAATCTACTATATATATATATATATATATATATATATATATATATATATATATATATATATAGATATATATATATATATATATATAGATATATATATATATAGATATATATATATGTATATATATATATGTGTATATATATATATATATATATATATATATATATATATATATATATATATATATATATATATATATATATATATATATATATACTGTGGGAGTACAAAATCAGGTATTCAAAACCCAAAATAGGAATACAGAAAATTGGTGATTGATGCTAGAAGTCCAATAATAATAAGTTGGAATGCTCACAAATGAGATTTCAAATTAAAACAAAGAATCTCCCCGAGGAATTAGAACAAATAAAAATCAGTGTGTTTAACTAATCTAATATATCAGAGTTTGATGCAAGTGATGACACCGACTCTTGACTTACCCGGCTATTAGTTACGACGAAGTTTAGGTTGCAACCATTGTTGACAATTTTGATAGTGTGGTACACGGTAGCATTGGATATTTGGTGTCTCAATTAAACAAGCTACGAAAAGTTCGATTGGATCCTTGTGCTGGTCTGGTTTGAAGTTAGAATTTTTTTATGAAGCTAATTTTAAAATTGGGGAGACTGTTTTATGTAACTACACGTAATGGTTCACAACGCTATTGAATGAGGTAATGTGCACTAGTCGAGTGGACTTGGAATTGGAATTCAACATTTTTATTAGATTTATTTTAGATTTGGGTTAATCAAGTATTCAAGAATTTAGATAGATTAAATTTCTTTTTATTTTTAATAAGGAAAAAATTATTGATTTTCATCAATAAAAAGTAGATATATACTTTGGTATTTCATTGTTAATGCTTTTGCATGCCTTATATTAGATTTTAAAATAAAATGGTTAAATTTCTAAGTATCTTATTACTCTAAATTATAGTTATTTTATTTCTGAAACTTGTCTACTATATCAATTTTCACAAGAAAAGCTTAAAGTTTTTTATGATGACAAATATCATATATATGATTCAAACATGACAAAAACATATCATGATCTATGAAATTTTTCATGGACGGATGACAAATAAACGAGAGGAAGGAAAAATTTTCAAGGGCATCCCTTTATAAGTTAAAAAACCCTGAGTTGTAGAAGGATTCTGTTGTAGTGGCTATAACCACCCTCCAAAATTTTTCCTTTTCATGTTTTGGAGCCTCCCTACCAACCTTTCACAGCACCTTGTCTTCCTTCGTAAGTACTCAAGCTTCAGTGTTTTCCTCGCACAAAGGCAGCCTATCAATCATAGTTTGATCCATTCCCCTCACATGCTGTTCACTGGGACTTGCTCTAGCTGCAAGCTGAGCAACTTTTTCCATAACATTGCACATTTCTAGAGGCAAACCAGCCTTCCCTCAAGAAATTGTGCAATCTTTCCAGTCAACACTCCCAGCAGGAAATGCGCAATTTTCCCCAACAGAGCTGCTCAACCTAGAATTTGCACAAATCTAGGCATAAGTCAGTTGCTCTGCCCAGAAATTGTGCAAACATCTTGGGCAGTTAGCCCAACTCCCAGCCAAAAATGCACACTTTTCCCAAGAAGTTGAGCAACTACATGCATGAGCAGTCCTGTTGACCAGTTCCACCTGGGACCAAGGAAACTTGACTTGCATGCATGCATGACATTACTCTTCCCGAAATAGAAAGAGGAAACATTCCAAAGGAATCCCATGATTCATGGAGCTATTTTTAGCAGTCAGGGGTTACATGCAAAGTTGTTTCAGAAATTCCCCTCCAAGTGTTGCTTTTTCCTAGATTTGTGGCATGCACGTCATGAGACCAAACTTATTTATTCGAGGAATCAATGCTCATCCATTCATATCAATCTTGGAGCTCTGACATCCCATAGCACATCTAGGACTCTTCGACACATTCGGCTCATCCATTCACAGGTAAGTTGTTGGCATTATGATGTATCTGTTGTACTTGATGGAAACCCACTTATAGCAGAACAACTCTCTTGTATATGGTAACTAGATGAATCTACATAAGAGATATCAGATGTGATAGAATGCATGATAAGAATGTTTACAAATGTGATGAAATGCAAGGCAGCTTCAAGGAATCAGTTCAGAAAGCAACTCACTCAGATGACAGATCACAGTACTATAAGTTAACAGCTCAGAGTTATAGATCAGACTACACAGAATGAAGAAAGAGAGGTATACGCAGGTTCACCATTGACCAAACTATGTATACACGCAGGTTCACTGTACACAAGTCGCATATATGTACACATGCACTTTCACAAAAGAGAATTCACGTATACCTTGGAAAACTAAATGTTTGGTCCGAAGTATTTGGTCCATGGTATTTTGATCCATGGTATTGGTCCAAGGTATTGGGTCCAAGGTATTGACCCCAGGTATTTGGTCCATGGTATTGGTCCTAAGTGGTTTTGGACCATGGTATTGAGAAAGGCCTAAAACTATAAAAGGAGGAGAAGATCATTAGGCCAAGGTGTGCAAGTATCGAATATTTGATATAGTGTGAGATCTAATATGCAGGTTATTGGCTTATGGTGTTGTGCTGGATCTGAACTGAGGAAGAACCTTAGTGCTTGATGAAGGATAAGATCTAATGATGCATCAAGATCTTAAGGCTTGAAGTGAATTATATTTATGTGGTTTGATCATGTATCTGAATAATTGACACATGTTGTAGTCTGTAAATATGATGATTTGGGTATGATTGAAGTCTGGAATAGTTGTTATGTTTAAATCATCTTTTACAGATCTGTACACAGGTTCACTTCAGAAAAGAAGCATATACATGCTAGTTCTGCATATCAAAACATCATATACATCATAAATTTGATTCGCAAATCTATACACTAGTTCGTTTTCAGGAAATCACGTATGTACGCAAGTTTGACACATGGAAGTAGCATATACCTTATAAAATATGTTTTAGTTTCTTCTGTTTACTGTTGTAGTGTTCTGGGTTATTGCTTGGGTTCTGGTTACTGTATTCTGGTGACAGCATTTTGAATGATCAGAGTGATTGATTGATTCGGTTGTGGTTGGTTCAAAAGGGAGGTTGGTTGATGCAGATATATTTGATGATTAAATGATGTTGTTGATGGATCCAGTCTAAAATTTTATAAAATGTGGTCCCTGGAAGAAAAGAGAAGGTTGTAGCCTTCTGTAGGCTAGCACCTACGTACTAGTAAACATATCAGCTAGTACAAGAGCTAGGGGGTTGTAGCTCCCTTCCAGTAGAAGCTGGAGAACGAGAGAAGGTTGTAGCCTTCTATAGGTAGAAGCCTGTGTACTGGTATAAGACTACACCTGTACAAAAATTGTAAACAAAATTCTCTTATTATTAAAAGAAGAGAGAGAGGATTGCAGCAGGTGGTTTTCACCCACATTAGGTTTCGACCTTATATCTTGCTCTTCATGTGTGTTTCTTATGTGTGATATTCTGTTTTGTTTTTACTGTGCCTGGTTACTGTTTATATGGTTCTAATGCACTGATTAAATATCAATATATGATGAATTAACTGAATCATAAGTTTGTTGGATATACGCTAGTTGCTCTAAACACAGTTGTGTGTACACGCAAGTTCCCTTAACTGAAGTAGCGCATATAAATCTGATTATGGAAAATGAAAAATTATTAGTTTGATAATATTGATTCACCCCCCCTCTCAGTATTATTTCCAACAATTGGTATCAGAGCAGGTCCTTCAAAAGAAGCTTGATCGCTTGACAGAAGATCCATCATCATGAGTAATCAAGAAAGTGGGGGATCCATCATACCGCCAATCTTTGATGGGAGCAAATTTGTTTATTGGAAGGTAAGAACCACAACCTATCTTCAATCTCTTGGAACAGATGTCTGGGAAATCATGGAAGGAGGATATACTTTTCCATCAACAATTCCTATAGATACAGTAGGTAAAAAGCAATATGAAACCAATGTCAAGGTTGTCTATACATTATTAGGAAGTTTGTCACAATCAGAGTTTGTCAAAGTTATGCAGCACAAATCAGCCAAAGAAATATGGGACAAAATCATTCTAATATACAAAGGAGACTCTCAGGTAAAACGTGCTAAACTGCAAACTCTCAGAATTCAATATGAAACTCTCAAGATGCACAATGATGAAAGTTTAGCTAGTTACTTCTTATGTATAGATGATATTGTTAATTGCATGAAGAATTTGGGTGAAGAGATAAAGGAAGTTACCTTAGTTTAAAAAGTTTTAAGATCCTTATCTGCTAAATTTGAATCAAAATTATCTGCCATAAAAGAAAAGTAGGATCTATAGACTATTGCTATGACACAGCTCCACGGAATCTTAACTGCCTTTGAGATGAGAAAAGGAGGTCCATCAGATATGAGAGAAGCCGCATTTGAAGCTTCAGCAAAAGGAAAAGAAGAACTCAATGAATCAGTACATATTTCAAAAGAAGAAGAGGAAGCGAACTTTGTCAAGAATCTTCAACGGGGTTCTGATAGATTCAGAGGTAAACTACCTTTCAAATGTTTTGCCTATGGTAGAGTCGGTCATTATGCTGCCAAATGTCCTCATAAAAATAAAGGGACGGAAACTGCAAAATGGAATAGAAAACAAAGTGTAAGTAAAAAGAGATACTATACTCATGAAGATAGCGATGGTTTATCAAATAGTGATGAAGATGAAAATAGTAATGACTATAGACTTCTGATGGCTTATGAAGATGATGATTTTTTGGATGCTTTAGATGAAGATGAAATTTATGAAGAAATCTCTAAACTCAAAATTTGTTTAGAAGAAAAGAATATGATTATAGATACCTTGACATTCCAACTTGCTGAAAAAGAAAAACACAATGAAAAGCTAGAATGTGAAATTATGTGTCTAAGAAAGGACCTTGAGAAAACAAAAGCTCTCAATCTTAGATTTGCTAAAGGATCAGAAACCTTAAATGAAATTATCAAAGTACAGTGCTCTCCTCTGATAAAGATGGGTCTTGGATACACTGAAGAAGCATCTCAATCACAAAAGCCATCAACCTCCACTAAAAGCTATCATGATGCAGTAAAGAGCAGTGAACAATTCGACAATCGTCAGCAAAGGCATAAAGCAGTTCACCAGGTGAATCAGGGTCAATCTACTTCAAGGATGAATAGAAGCCACAATCAACCTCAGGTGAATCATACTCAATTTTTTTCAAAGAATATTAATCAACAGGTTAGTAGGAGGAACTTCAACTACAATCAACAGGTCAGTAGATTCGATAATCGCAGGAACTTCTTTAATGGTCAATGTTTCTCATGTCATAATTTTGGACACAAAGCTGCTCAATGTGTTTCTTACAAAACTATCATGACTAGAGAAGCACAAAATCAAAGGAATGTGACAGGGATCAAGAAAAATTCCTATAATAACTTTTCTCTTCTTGAAAATGAAATAGAATGCTCAATCTGTAACAACTTTGGCCATGAAGAATTTGAATGTAGGAGTAAATTTCGGCAAATAGCTCAAAAAGAGCAAACTCCATTAAATCCCAAAATATGGAGAAAGAAAGAACTGCAAACAGAAATATGTGGTATAGCCTTGTATGTAGAAGGACAAGAAAACCAGTGGTACATCAACAGTGGATGCTCAAAACACATGACAGGTGACAGAGAAAAACTACTCTAATATAATGCCTTAGAAAAGGAAAAGAGTGTCTCATTTGGAAATGACACTCCTGCTATCATAAAAGGTAAAGGCTCTATTTTCTTGAAAGAAAAAGTTAAAGCTGGGAATGTTATGTATGTTGATGGCTTAAAGCATAATCTATTGAGTGTGAGTCAAATGTGTGATGAAGGAAATGAAGTAGTGTTTCGATCAAATGGATGTGTTATTCTTGAGCTTGATACAAGAGAAACCATGATTAAAGGGATTAGAACTCCAAACAACCTATACATACTCAAGGGAGGACAACAATAGTGTTATCTAAGAAAAAATGATGAAAACTGGCTATGGAACAGAAGATTGGGACATCTAAGCTTTTCTCAAATATGAAAAGCATGCAGATTCTAGGCTGTTTGTGATCTTCCAAATATAAACATTCTTGAAAATACTATATGCAAATCATGTCAATTTGGTAAGCAAACCAGATCTCGATTCATCGAAAAGGAAGGGTTAGCTAGTAAGCCTCTTGAACTTGTCCATACTGATTTATGTGGTCCATCAAGGAAAAAGTCACCTCGTGGAGAGGAATACTTTATATTGTTCATTAATGATTCTTCCAGAATGTGTTGGATAGATCTTTTAAAGCATAAAGATGAAGCATTTGAAAAGCTCAAAGCCTTCAAAGCTTTGGTTGAAAATGAATCAGATCGCAAAATCAAATGCCTCAGATCTGATCTAGGAGGGGAATTTACCTCAGACGAATTCTTTGACTTTTTTGAACAACATGAAATAAAAAGGCAGTTCTCCACCACAAGGACTCCTCAACAAAATGGAGTGGTAGAAAGGATGAACAAAACTGTTCAACAAATGGCTCATGCTGTGCTAGATGAATCTAGAACTCCTGCAACCTTTTGGGGTGAAGTTGCATTTGCTGTTGTCACTATTCTCAATCAAGCAAATGTTCAAGTAAACAACACTCAAAATCCACTTGAAATTTGGTATGGTAATTCTCCTACTGTAAAATACTTCAAAGTTTTTGGAAGCAAATGTTACATCAAAAGGACTGATGAAAAACTGGGTAAGTTTGAACCCAGAGCAGATGAAGGTATTCTTCTTAGCTGCTCTTCCCGAAGTAAAGGATACAAATGTTACAAAAAAAGACTTGGGAAAATTATTGAAAGTATTGATGTTGTGGTTGATGAAGCATGCAAAAATCCAAAACAGATAAAAACTGAAGATTATGAAGAAAATGAGGATCATTTTCCCACATCAAATCACATTGATTCTGAAGAAGAAACCAATGAAGCACTAGAAAAAGAGATAACGATAGAAGAAAAGACTTCGTCTACGTATGTTCAGAAAAATCATCCAGAAGCTCAAATCTTAGGAGAAAAGGGGCAGGTGTGCAGACTAGAAGAACCATTGTCGAAGCTTCAAGCTATCTAGCATTACTATCTTCCACTGAACCTCAAAATGTAAATGAAGCATGCAGAGATGAATGTTGGGTCAAGGCCATGAATGAATAACTTGAGCAAATTGAAAAGAATAATACTTGGGAATTAGTTCCTAGACCTCATGATAAGAATATCATAGGAACTAAATGGATATTCAAAAACAAGTTGAACAAAAATGGAGAAGTTATTAGAAACAAGGCCAGACTTGTTTGTAAAGGATATGCTCAACAAGAAGGTATAGACTTTGAAGAAACTTTTTCACCTATTGCTAGACTTGAAGCCATGAGAATGTTTCTTGCTCTTTCTACTTTTCAGAAATTCAAAGTATACCAAATGGATGTAAAATTTGCCTTTCTTAATGGAGACTTGGAAGAAGAAGTATATATTGAACAATTAGAAGGATTCATTCTTGGAAATGATGCAAAAATTGTATGCAAACTCAGGAAAGCTCTCTATGGTCTAAAACAAGCTCCAAGGGCATGCTATTACCGTCTTGACAAATATCTCCACCAACAGGGTTTTTCAAAGGGGTCAGCAGATAGCAATATATATACAAAGATGGACACTGATAAATTGCTAATAATTCTTGTGTATATTGATGATATCATTTTTGGTAGCAATGAAGAATCCATGAGTCAGAATTTTGCTTCAGTAATACAACAAGAATTTGAAATGTCCTTGCTTGGTGAGCTTACCTACTTTCTTGGTCTACAAGTTCAACAAAATAAAGATGGTATTTTTCTCTCACAAACCAAATATCTCAAACATATCCTGAAATAGTATGGCATGGAAGATTCTAAACCAGTATGTACTCCAATGCTAACAAGATGTAGTCTCAGCTCAAATGATGAATCAACAGAGGTACATCAACCAACTTACAGATCCATGATTTGGCAGTCTGCTTTATCTAATAGGTACCCCACCGGACATCATGCATGCAGTGGGAATAGTTGGAAGATTCCAAGCAAATCCAAAGGAATCTCTCCTTCAAGCAGTCAAAAATATCTTCAAATATCTTCAAGGAACACATAACTTTGGTTTATGGTATCCTAGAGATACAGATCTTAGACTTCATGCATATACAGATGTAGATTGGGCAGGAAGTGTTGATGACAAAAAAAACACTAGTGGTGGTGCCTTCTATATGGGTTCTAGGTTGGTGTCTTGGTTCAGCAAGAAATAACGTTCAATTTCATTATCTACAGCTGAAGCAGAATACATGGCTGATGCATCTTGCTACAAACAATTACTTTGGATGATGCAAACCTTGCAAGATATCTAGATCACATGTACTCCACCCATCTCCATTCTATGTGATAATACAAGTGCCATCAATATTTCAAAGGATCCAGTCATGCACTCCAAGACCAAGCACATACCCATCAAATATCATTTCCTATGTGAACAAGTGCTTGAACAAAAAGTCAAATTGGAGTATGTTCCCTCCAAAGAACAAGTTGTTGATATATTCACTAAACCACTGCCCAGAGAGACATTTGAATATCTCAGACAAAAGCTAGGAGTAGTTTCTACATCATCCTACTGTTATATCCTATTTTTCAGAAAAAGGTGGTTATATGCGAGTTTCTAGTGTAGTCGCGTACATACATGAGCTTCTGTGGACACAGTCGTGTATATGTTGGTTTGAAGAAAAACAGTGAGCCAGACTTAGGAAATAGGGGGTCTGTTATGGATCTGTCAATTATCTGCTCTATTTGATGATGATTTCAATCTACTAATATATTGGTCCTCATAGTGTTGTTGATCACTTGATGTATATTTGATTGATGATGATGCTTTGATATCTCTTACTGACATATGCAATGATCAGATCTGATAGTGAACAGGTGGAACAAGTTCAGGGGAGAACATGGTTGATGATATTTTGGGAACTATTGATGAACTTATACAGGTTGCTGGTCTAGATGTTGGATGTTGATGCTGGCTATTGACAAATGCTGTTGATGATAGTTGCTGATGACTATCATGGTCTTGTTTAAGACATTTGGTCTCTATTATATATGTCATGTATATCTTTTACTGTAACAGTCATGAAAAGACCTAATTTGTAACCCCACTATGCATGGGATGAATGATGTAATGTTTCTTTACTTCTATAAACAAATGATATATCCCCACTTGGTTGGGTGGATGAGTCAAAGTTGGTATATCCCCACTTGGTTGGGAGATGGATGCATGTATGAGTCATTGGTGATAGGAAGGTCATTTGTGATGTATGTAAAGAGTCATGTTCTTCTTTTAGAACATCTTTTTGTAGACTTTTCTCATGCTCAGGGGGAGCATGGACTCGATCATGGGAGCTCAATCAACACTTCAGTATATCAGAAAATTCAGCATGCACTTAGGGGGAGCATGACCCTTTGCCCTTGATGTCAAAGGGGGAGAGTGACTTGGTGTGGTTATTGCCATCAAGTCTAAAGGGGGAGATTGTTGGAATTATGATGTATGTGTTGTACTTGATGGCAACCCACTTGTAGCAAAACAACTCTCTTGTATATGGTAACTAGATGAATCTACAGAAGAAATATCAGATGTGACAGAATGCATGACATGAGTGTTTACAAATGTGATGAAATGCAGGGCAGCTTCAAGGAATCAGTTCAGAAAGCAACTCACTCAGATGACAGATCACAGTATTGCAGGTTAACAGCTCAGAGTTACAGATCAAACTACACAGAATGAAGAAAGAGAGGTATACACAGGTTCACCATTGACCAAACTGCGTATACATGGTGAGCTCCAATATTGCAGCAATAATGTTACAACTCCTGGGGCTTCCTTCTTTACATTTATCAACCCAGTAGTTCATAACAAACTTGGAAGTGATAGTGTTGTATGCACAAGTACTAGCAATTACTGCAGGTTGTCACTTGATCAGCTGGCGCAAGTTCGCTAGGAGCTTAAGCCAACTTCTATGGATTCTCAGAAGAAGCTTTAACTGTGATGAAAGGAAACTAACTCTACAGGGGCTATTCTACTTGCAAAAAGAGAAGGAAAGCCAAAATGAAATGCAAACCCTAGCAAACCCTAGTTTACCCACTAACCCTACTTTTTCAAGAAAAGAGATGGAAACTACTGAAATGGGTGTCATTGACTACTGAAAAGGTAAATTGCATTTATTCACACTACTTCTAAAGAGAAATGAGAAGAAATCATATTTTTGTACTTTTTGAGTATTTTTATGTGGAATTATTATGCTTGTGATTTGACTTGTTGTGACTATGCAGAGGGTTGGTGGCAAAGGAAGATGGAGCTGACATTTGCGGAAGGTGAGAAAGGTGTGGAGAGGTCCTAAGAAGCCCCTAGTACCCCTCAGGAGACTTCCATTGCGATCAGACTTCTAAAAATCACTCATAGGAAATTATACAATAGGCTGCAGGGGATCTACATGTTATCAGGAAATCTAGTGTCTATGCAGAGCTGCTAGTCCCACTAAGATGGGTAGCTATCTGAGAAACAAATAGATTAGAGTCACTTTCATTTTCCTTTATGAGAAGTAGATAGGAGAGGATAAAAGAATACCAACCTCGATCTCTCTCTCGGTTCTTTGCTTGTTCCTTCTCCTCACCGACAGGTCTTTACCGCTTTTCCTTTGACCACTCCGCTTCAAAGAGTACCTGTAAAGTCAAGGCAGCATAATACCTTCAAAGTGCAAAGATTTACAATCATAAACAATCTAGGACCAGATATATATTGACCACACAAGTGCATATACTATCAGACATACAAGAATGTGGAGGAAAACTTGAATAGCTTTATTGATGTAAAGATTAGAAGAGAGGATTACAACCCATTGATCTGACCCAGTGTCATCCTCCCAGCATGAACGCCCTTCTTCACCTCATGAAAAGCTTAGATCACCCAACACTATGATATTCCACCAGGAAACCAACAACACTTCCTTACAAGATACAAAATTCCAGCCTCTCGATCTCTGGGATGAGGGATCCATATATAGATGATTGCAGGGAGGTGAGTCAGCTTCTGGGATTTTGATTAGTGTCTCCTCTCTGATAGTTCTTGATTCCACTTGGAGATTGAAGATCTCTTACTCATCCCTGGGCAAAATCAGAGAGGCAAGTGTCACAGCAGAAGTTTCTGGAAGATTCCATGATCATCCACCTCGCAAACTGTCTCTGCCATTTGTCCATTCTCGCCCATCGTACCCTACAAAAGGGCTTTCCAGTATGTGTCGCAACTTTTACACTAGGCAGGTGAGATGCATCGTACCCTTAGCACTGAGCAACCTGTATGGTCTAGCTTTGACTAGTTCTGAGCAGTTTTCTGTGGAGAACTTCTAGGAGATGATGTAATCAGCTGACCTTGTTCCTTTAGGGCATGAAACAACACTTTTAGGGACTCAGAAGCCCTTGGTTTATGGACATATATGATTGGGGTTGCAGTGCCCAAAAATGTCTATAACAGTTGCCCCCTAAAGCATGAGGTCGTTAATCTTTTGATGTCGGGTGAAATGCTTTATCATGAGGATCCGAGGTTTTTCGAACTAGAAGGCGACCTGTAATAAGATACAATACAATACATTATCTTCATAACATTTTCATGATCTAGCTGAGGCAGGCATTCCCATGCTCAGCTTTATAAATTCATTTTCATGTACATAGGACAGACAACTATCTGTGTGGCAGACTGATGATTCTGATAGAGCCATCGTCCTTTGATTTAGATGATCATCTGTGTAGCAATGATGTACATTTGATGTCTTTATTTTCCTGAATATATCGCAGCCCGGATGGATGAAACTAGATCCGGGGTCTTCAAACTCATCCAATCTTCACCCGAAGTACAAGTCGATCCATGTGAAAAATGTTCTGGAGTCGAACATGGAAAGACATTGCCTGATTACCAGCCAATGATGTAAGCTGTTAACAGGCACGAGAGGAATCACCGATAATGATGATGACCCTCAAGGTACAACAATACAATTCGCGTGGTGTGAAAATGGGACTTGGTGTCGAACACCACGCAAAATATCTCGATCGAAGGCCATTGATGTAGACATGTCGCCAAAAGTGAGAAACTTGCCATTGAGGCATGCAAGCTTCAAAGTACTGAAAGGGTTGTTCCTAGGTCGACTTCTTGGATAATGAGCTAATGTCAACAAGAAGTGACCCGTTGTAGGAGGGCCTTAATGAATCCCAAATCTACGACACGGAATAGAGAAAATGACTTTTGGAGGTGAAAACGACCTGATGATACAGGGTTCAGGGTAGCGGTCATGAAAGAATGAAGCATAAAGGTATTGTAGCAGATGAGAGACGAGATGGCTTGGCGAATTCTCTGATCAACTTCTCTTGAACATATCGGTGACACTGAAATGGATTGGTAGTGTTAACCCCAAAGATGGATGGTACGGTGGACCAAATGGTAATATGACCGGTGAACGGAATAACCCAACCTAACTCAATCATGGTGATGGAGTGAAAGTGTCATGTTCAAGAGTGACTCGCTACCAATAAAGTTTCTTCAAGTTTTCATCCCAATTTTTCCCCAGTCATTGCTGACCAGTACCTCTTTATTTTTATCAAGCTTGAGGAGGATAACATATGCTTGTTCTATAATTTTCCCTTTGGGCAAACCCGTCGCTATGTTTTAACGAGCCTAGCGATAGTGAAACTCGTTCTTTGTTCTTTTCTGAAAATGATCTGATGATACAGGGTTCAGGGTGGCGGTCATGAAAGAATGAAGCATAAAGGTATTACAGCGGATGAGACACGAGATGGGTTGGTGAATTCTCTGATCAACTTCTCTTGAACATATCGGTGACACTGAAATGGATTGGTAGCGTTAACCCCAAAGATGGATGGTATGGTGGACCAATGGTAATATGACCAGTGAACGGAATAACCCAACCCAACTCAATCATGGTGATGGAGTGAAAGTGTCATGTTCAAGAGCGACTCGCTACCAATAAAGTTTCTTCAAGTTTTCTTCCCAATTTTTCCCCAGTCATTGCTGATCAGTACCTCTTTATTTTTATCAAGTTTGAGGAGGATAACATATGCTTGTTCTATAATTTGCCCTTCGGGCAAACCCGTCGCTATGTTTTAACGAGTTTAGCGACAGTGAAACTCGTTCTTTTCTGCATGGACAAGTTTGTTGCTATTGGTTTTAACGAGTTTAACGACAAATACAACTCGGTCCTTTTTCAATTTTAGAGAGTCTGAAAAGGGACGGAAAGGAAACTCCAGTGATCCTTTTTCGTCATGCAATCCCTTAAGTCCAAAAAAGTATAAAATAATACGAAAGGGATGAATTTTCAATAGTTTTAACTAGCCGAACAAGACAAGCGCTCGATATTTTTGTGTAATAATCCCTCAGGTCCAAAAAGATTAAAATATAGAGGAGGGATAGCACTCCCGGTAGCTTGAACGAGGTGGAGAGGCCAATTGCTCGGCAATCTTTTCATATTTTACGAGTCAGACAAAAAGAGCTTAAAGGAGACTTGTTTTTTGAGGAACAAGTGATAATTTCGGGTAGCAGCTGATTCCAGGTAAGGTTTGGAATTTCCAATCATGGCAGTGTCACAAGGATTGCTAACAGAATCACTCGTCTCAATTGTTCCTCAAAAGGGGTAAACAATCAAATGGAGGCATATGATCGGTTAAAACAGAGTGGAGGTGATGATGAGAACACAACCAAGGCTCAAAAGTTGATGATAATGCATTCACAATGGTTATTTACCGAAGATGGGTTAATTTTTTAATGAGCTTAAAATCTGTGGGAACATTTGCTCATTGCTTAGGTTTAATTTTTAACGAGCTTGAACTTCACATAAAAACTACTCGTGCTAGTCGTATGATAAGGACATCTCATCGGTAGATTCCATTTTTATGGAGCTTGCACCTTTCGAAGCTTTGCTCCGTATCCTTTCATTATGCAAGTTAGGAATGACCAATCCTACGAGTTTAAAGGGTTTGAGAATCTACAAACTAAGAAAATAAATGGTCGTTCTTCACTTGCATGCAAAAAGGTTTGCATGCCCCCAGGTATAGTGAAGTAGAGTTTCCAAGTTACCCTTCAATTTGCAGACAAAACATTTGTTCTATCAGGAAAGGCCTACCTTCTGATGGAGGTATCTTATTCCAATCTAATACCCTCTTCCTATATGGATGGGTGTCAGACCAGTCACATATCCTCCGCGGAAACCTACTCTATACCCAGAGTTTTCCTGCCGAAGCAAACCAGGGTGCATGCCCCCTAGGTTTCAGTCCTAACCCCCGAATTACTCGCATTCTTCAGGTGGACGGACTGGAGATTGATGAGACATTCCTTACGTAAAAAGACCATTTAGGGATGGCATTTGACTATTAGCTATGTGTGAGCCGAGGAACGAAAGCTGGTCTACGAGCTGGACCACTCGGCCTTCATGCGGAAAACACATTACTTGAAAGAGTGAGGAGACAATGGCTCCCATGCTATAAATATAGTCGTGCCCAAGGAGCAGATTATAATCTAAAGGTCCTTGGACTACCATTACATTCAGATACATGGTTTTCCCTCTCAAGGTTATAGGCAAACTTGGAAGGATCCCTAACAGTCGACTAGTTCCTTTATGAAAGCCTGTTAGATTCTGCATCTCAGGCAGAAGTGATGGCGAACCAAGCGCTTTCCAAGTAGTTGAGGAAAGGATACTCACAGAAGCCCCCTCATCTATGATGGTACTGACCATGACCATTCTGTAGGTTTGAACAATGATTCAAAATGGTACACTAGCCGGTAAATGGGGTTTTCCTAGTAGATTCCAATGGAAGGAAACGACTAGGTTTCTCATAGGTGGAACCAAAATAAACGGCCGGGTATGACTTTGACGAACTTCCTTCCTGCGATAAAGGAACAGGTAGATTGCCCCCATTTTCATCAGAGTCTGTGTTTACGAAAAGAATTTGAACGGTGTCATTCTCATTCTCTTCGGTGATTATATCATCTGAAGATGGACCTTCCGAAGACAAGACCGGGTTGACTGTCGCCTCAACCTTTTGACTTTCATCTGGTATGGATTCAGCGGGTTTATCTTCAATGATAGATGCTTCGATCGACCACAAAGTTGTGTCGGTTGGATTTTCAACTAGCGATGGACTCGACAAGAGTTTCTTGTATCCAGGAGGAAGCCGCAGCGGTGAAGCGGGACGGTTATCCAAGACTCTTTTAGCTTCGTCTAGGAAGGGACAACGGTGGATGGCATGATTGCCTTCACACAGTTTGCAAGGAAATTTACATCTTCCTTTTTGTCCAGAGACTTCGTTTTCACTAGTTGATGGTGTGCTTTCAACATGATCGTCAGAGGTTGATGACACCGGATTGTGCAAACGAGGAGACCAGTCCCTTAAGATCCGGGGGATACAAGGACAATCTCAATGATAGTGGTCCCCTTTGCAAATGACACATGGAGATTTAGGTCTGGACGGTGCTGTGTGTGGATTTTTGCTAGATGATGCATGGTTACCCCTTTTTGCCTTTGGCTCCTTCTTCTTCTTTTCCTTCTTCTCCTTCCCCTTCTTCTCCTTCTTAGTTACTTGATTTTTTGCTTTACTAGCTTCATCAAGTGAAGAGGAAGGAGGAGAGGGAGAAACGGATGAAGTAGAAGGTTGGGGGGTAACTCTAGTATCATCTAGTTGCTGACTTGATTTTTCAGGAATCACGGTATTCTGAATGACGGAGGTCAAGAAGAGCCATATTGGCAAGCCAATTGTCAATCCTAGAAGTGACAATGTGGCCATATGAGGTGCACCAACATCTCCCCAAGAGGAGAAAGGACCAGGATTTCCTCCAAGGGGAAATCCTTGGTTGGTGGACTCCATTTTCTCAAACTAAGACAAACGAGGGAACAGTGACGTTATTCCAATTAAAATAAATTTTAGACGCTTTGACACAACTTGCTTTTTCAATTTTTAAGAGTCGAGAAAAAACAAAAGATGACTCTAGTTGCCTTCGATTTTTAATGAGCCTAAAGTGACAAGTGCTCAGATGGACCTTTTCCTTTAAGGAGTCTAAAAAGGAACGAGAGAGACTACTCCAGAAATCTAGACAGAGGGATTACCAAACCAATCGCAAAACTGTAGAATACTTTTTACAGTATGGTAGTCAATCTTCCCAAATGCTGTGTTCAGTGCATTGCGATCAATAGGGTGGCAGACACGGCTTCCTATGGATAAAGGATATAGCCTATTGTGGTCTCCCAATATATACTTGACGGTACGTGGGAGCACAAGTCCGTACTGGCACTTGTCGTCTCAAAGAGGAGGAATCACCCAACCAACAATGAAAGTGATAGTTACCAGGCTTTATGACGCCGGAATACGTCTCTAGACTAGACTTCTAAATGTTGTGCATTAGGTTCCAAAGCGTTTTTATGTTCATTGAATTTATTTTACAGTTGATCTTTCTTAAGAAATTTTCCTTTCAGGTTCACCGCGTGATGTAGATATATAATTCCTAAAATGCAATCTAAGATGATAAACAATCGTTTAATCTTCTTTTTGCAATGAAAATCCTAGCTACTAAAGAAAGAGAGATGATATTCTTTCAACACAGAGTAGAGAGCACACACTAGATGCAGTATCGTAAATCAAACCAACAAGCAGTCTAAATGCAAATGCACATGCATGTATTTATTTTCAGCCTTCTTAATGTGTGAATGACAAGAAGAATGCTAAGTACAAATCTGAATTATCTTTTCAAAGCGATAGTACTAACAAATTTCTCTTCAAAAACGAAACGAAGATAATGACGACACTTTGCGACTTTGAATTGAAAACTGCTTTTGACACTTAAAAGACTACTAATTCAAATCAAATACAAGAGTAACTGTATAATCGACCATCAAGAATGATAGGATTCTTTTCTTTGACTAAAAATGACACTTGCAACACTTCCAAATCAAAAGACGACAGTCTGATTACGCCACTTTTTGTAAAAGAGAACTGTAAATGGCGCACAATACATAAAAACATTCACAATTATTTGTACTATGGAGGCAGAATCATGCAAAGGAAGGGAGTTTCCACAGCGGTATACTGATCACAGACAGCAAAACTCCTTAATAAAGCTGAAGAGAGTGAAAAAAGAAAACAAAATCTGGAAGCAGAAAAGGTCTTATCTTATCAGCGGACCTACAACAAAGGGAAAGTGTGATGCAGCACACCTACTGTACACGGGAGGTGCGATGCATCCAGATTCCCAAGAGGAGAAAGTGCGATGGTCCAGGGACGAGACATCAACTTGGTTCTTGGTCACAGTTTGCAGCTTAGTTCAGGGATTTAGGCCGAGCTAATGATAGTCAGTAAATAGAAATCACAGGGGATGATCTAATGAGGTTACTAGAGCCATCACCAGGGCAATTAGGATGTTTCCAAATCGATTGTTCAGTTTATAAACAAAACCCAGAGATAGACTGAAGCAGCATTGATATACTTTGCACTTGCATAGAAAATGCAATTCGAAGGCCAGCTGGCTTAACTTTAGGCTCCGTCTGTAAGTTTATAAAGCAAACGAGTATAAACAAGCAAAAAATCTATTCGCTCCCCAGTGGAGTCGCCATTTTGTTATCGGGAAACCTAGTGTCTATGCAGAGCTGCTAGTCCCACTAAGATGGGTAGCTATCTTAGAAACAAATAGATTAAAGTTACTTTTGTTTCCTTTATGGGAAGTAGATAGGAGAGGATCAAATAATACCAACCTCGATCTCTCGCTCGGTTCTTTGCTTGTTCCTTCTCCTCACCGACAGGTCTTTACCACTTTTCCCTTGACCACTCCGCTTCAAATAGTAACTATAAAGTCAAAGCAGCATAATACCTTCAAAGTGCAGAGATCTACAATCATAAACAATATAGGACCAGATATATATTGACCACACAAATGCATATACTATCAAACATACAAGAATGTGGAGGAAAACTTGAATAGCTTTCTTGATGTAAAGATTAGAAGAGAGGATTACAACCCATTAATCTAACCCAACATCATCCTCCCAACATGAAAGCCCTTCTTCACCTCATGAAAAGCTTAGATCACCCAACACTATGATATTCCACCATGAAACCAACAACACTTCCTTACAAGATACAAAATTCCAGCCTCTCGATCTCTTGGATGAGGGATCCATATATAGATGATTGCATGGAGGTGAGTCAGCTTCTGGGATTTTGATTAGTGTCTTCTCTTTGATAGTTCTTGAGTCCACTTGGAGATTGATGATCTCTTACTCATCCGTGGGTGAATTCAGAGAGGCAAGTGTCACAGGAGAAGTTTCTGGAAGATTCCATGATCATCCACCTCGCAAAATGTCTCTGCCATTTGTCCATTCTCACCGATCACACCCTACAGAAGGGCTTTCCAGTATGCATCACACCCTTAGCACTGAGCAACCTGTATGGTCCAGTTTTGACCAGTGCTGAGCAGTTTTCTATGGAGAACATCTGGGAGATGATGTAATCAGCTGACCTTGTTCCTTTAGGGCATGAAACAACACTTTTAGGGACTCAGAAGCCCTTGGTTTATGGACATATATGATTGGGGTTGCAGTGCCCAAAAATGTCTATAACACTACAGGAGGTTCTACAGGAGGAGGCCGAAAGTGGTTTTTGGAGGCTTGAAGGTGGAAAAAGGATGGGAAAATGGAAATGAAGGCTGGATTAAGGTGTTGAGGGGTCTATAACTTGTCTAGGAAGGTCAGGGATGAATGAGATGGTTGGATTTGTTCAAAGGGCAACAAAGCAACTTTATGGCAAAACGCAGAAATTAGGGCAGATTGGAAAAATGTGGCAAATGAGTTGGGAAATCTTGGAGAAGTGAGTTAGTGCTGGCTATTTGATGGAGGGATGGTGAACTAAGATGTCCTACAAGAGATCTGCACATTCGCTTAGCAAAACTGACCATAGAAAGAACTAAAAATAGAGTTTTGTCTAACTTGACCTAATTTCTAACCTAAAACCAGAAAATGCTAAACAGTACCTTATGAACAAAAAAGCATGCAAGAGAACTATGGAAAAAGGACATGAACTAATCTAAGCAAGTGAATCTGAATAAGTATCAACTTTTCCAAATCAAAGTATCATACTAGCAGTTGCATGAAAGAGCAAAAACTGTGTTTTTGGTGGCAGCAGTAGTGACTTGACCTCAAATCATGGTCCCAAGAAGGAAGAAAGGAGATCAAGACCTAATGTTGGCCTTTTTGGATCTTTTTCTATCACTGCAGCAACTTACTTAAGAAACTTGAACCAAAAACAACTATTCTAACCATCAAAAGCAACCTAATTTAACAAAGCAAGATAAACCTAAACAACAGAAATTATCTCATGAATGAAAGCAAAAGAATATAAATACACAAAGGAGGTGTTGGGAAGCTTGGGTTGGGCCCTAACCCAAGAGCTTCAACCCTCTAGAAAAGATCAGTGCTGGCTCAAAAACTGTTTCATCTTCATTTATCAAGAATAGTTGTTACATCACATAAACTATCTTCAAAAAACGCTCGAGAATGAGCTGAGTACAAGGCTGCACAAAAGAGTGAAAATATACTAAGAACTATCTAACCTACTGAGGCTCAAAGCCTTCTTACTTATACAAAGGGGGACTCCCAACAATCCTCCTAAAATTAAGGAACTCGGCCTCCTAGAACTGAAGATAACAGCAGTCCTACTTGACTTGCTTGGCTGGCCCTTGGAATCATCAATGTGGGCCTTTGTACTCTGAGCTGTTGATGGAGGATTCAAGGAAAGGGGTCATTAATGAAGGAGACACCCCTCCTACAAGTCCTCTTCCTTGTTTCCTCGAGTTTGGCTACCATTTTGCTCATAAATTCCTGGTCCTTGTCTAAAATTGTCCAAAAAATATGCAATAAACACTTATTAGACTACATGGCAAAGTGACTAACCCAGTTCACTCTATTGACATAAATATATTGAAAAACATGCACAAAACTACTGAGAATGGCAGATTAAATTGAAATAAGAGGCAGAATGAGCCCATATAGTTACCCATTTCCGGGGCTCATCATCACCCCCCTGCTGAATGGGTTGCTCATCCTCTGAGCAACTAATCTAGTTCTTCATCTTTAATAGCTCTTATAGATTCCCTGACATCCAAGCCTATAATGTGATGTCTTCCTCTCTATCATGGAAACCTTCTTTCCTATCCACTTCATCCCATTGTTTCTGTTCTTCCTCCTTCTTAACTCCTTCCAACAGTCCTAGCAGCAATGTAGGACTGAATTTAAGACCAATCCAGTTTTCTTTCAAGTTTTTCATTGATTGCTTATATAGGGGCACCCTCCTCATGGCTTCCCTCATTCTAGTTGGGGAGTGATACTCCCTAATCCTTAGGCTATGTGGCAATGCATTCCACCTTCTCATGTAGGCATGAAGGCAGTCATCGCTAAACAATCTCTCCATATCTGCGAAATCAGAAATAGCCTGTGCTTGCCTGTCAACATAGTCAAGAAGAACTTGAGGATTGGCTGCAAGATGTTGGTGGGCATAGATAAGAGCCAAGAGTTCTGTTGGTTCTGTCCCTATCATCACGGACTCACTTAGCTCTTTTGCCATTATTTTCTGAATTTCCACTGCTCTCTTTTCTTCATGGATCAAACAAGAAGCCATAGCCATCAGTTGCAAGTCTCCCAATGTAGCATTTCGATCCCATAAATTCATGTCAGGAAGTGCCATGTTGTGTAGGTAAAATTCTGCTAGCTTTGGTTTATCCTTGGCTAAACTATTATCACATGAATGTATAAATTGACCATAATCTTGAAATGGTATTGTGCCCCTCTGGGCCAGTGTGTTAATCTAGAATTGGAGCCACTGATCTTTGAGATACAGTGCATATGATCTAGCTGGTTGTCTACACTACAAGGCCTCCATTGCCCAGCTGGCCATGCAGGCTAACTGGGCTTCCTTTTCCTGTAGCTGCCTTTTCAAAATCAACACTTTAGTTGCTGCCTGAGATTCTCTTTCTTGCTGTTGTTCCATCAGTGTCTCACTATCTGTCTATGTTTGTTCTTCTTGTTGCTATTTCTCTGCCTTCTCACTATTTGCCTAGGGTCCCTCTTTTTGTGGCTGTCCTTTTAAGATTGACAGCTCATTTCCTCCTTGAGGTTCCCTTTCTTGTAGCTGCTTTTTCAACATTTCATTTTCTTCTTCTAATTGAGCTCTTCTGATGCTTTCTCTATGTTTGACCATGCTCAATTCTCTACCCATCTCTCTCAACTTGTTTTCCATATGCCCAATGTCTTCTACCCCTTTTGATTTTGCAATCTTCATCCATGTATGGGTCCTGACTCTCTCCTTTTCCAGCTCGAAGAAAAGAGGCACAACAAATTTTTGTGGGATGATCTTCCCACCTTCCAGAAGGTTGTAGTAGGAGCCTAAGTTAGGCTGAGGTCCAGGCTCTGCTATTTCTTTTTCCTTACCTTCCTCCTAGGTCTGTTCTTCTGCCTTTTTTTCAAGTTTTTCGGTTTCTTTGAGCTTTGCCAATGTCTCCTGTAGAGAGGTCTGTGCCTCCTGTAGAACTACTTTAGAGTCCATTAGCTTGACTCTTTCCTTCCAGGTAGAGGTCTTAGGACTTCCCCTCTCGTAAGTGATGGGGCTTTTGGAGGGAGATCCCTCCTTTGTCACAGTAGGTGCATCCTCAATTATGATGGGCTCCTTTGAAGGTGGCTGAGGCTTCCCTATCTTGATCCTGGTGCTCCTCCAGGCTTTGAAATACATAGATGTCTATTTCTTTCTTTTCTGCTTTTGTTTAGCTAGAGTGCTAAGTGCAGCAAGAACACTTGCTGCTTCCCTTGCTAGTGTCTCAAGAGACACTTCTTCTTGTTGTTTCTCTTCTTCATCTCCTGTAGTTTTTCCTATGTCTGATGTTTCTATTTTTGTTTTTTCTATCTCTGCTGGTGTTTTCTACTTCTCTTACTGAGTTTCTGCCTTCCCTGTGGCAGTATTTTTCTAAGCTCTCTTGGGCTTCTCCTTCTCAGCTTTTGTTCTCTTCCTCTTCTCTACTTTTGATGTTGTTTTCTTTTTTGCCTTAGGTTCAACTGTGGTTTTGTCATGTTTCTATTCTTCTCTCTATTTTTCCTCTTTTCCTTCTTCTACTTGAATATTTTGTGCTTCCTCATGGATTTCCTTCTCAAGTTCCTCTTTTTTCTCCTCCTCTTCATTACTGGATGGGCTAAGGTCATCAGTAAGATTTTTGATGTCATCTTCTCTAGACATGTTCCTAAAAATTTCCCAGGCTATAGGGATGGTGTATGTGTGGAGAGCATGCTCTACCAGCAATTTGATAAGCCCATGGTGGCCAGTTGGTCTGGAACCCCTGCATTCAAATTGGTGCCACACTTTATCAAAGATTGGAGGAGGAAATATGGGAGACTGAGTTTTTTAGATGCAGGTAGGTCCATTCCATATCTTAATTCATGCAATAACATAAAGTGATAACCATAGACTATACTGTATCTCCCTTCACAGGAGATATATTTCATGATCTGGTAGCTAACCTCACCCCATGGATGAGGTATACTTGTCCTTCTGACCCCATTCTTATCCTCTACAGGATGTTCATTAGGCTGAAAAAATGTCTTTTTACCAACCTATCATAATGGTTTTTCTTCTTTGCTCCAAGGGAGCCCAAGTGGAAGATCTATGACTCTGCTGATGAATTCTCATGTAAGCTCTATGGTCAAACCCTTGAAACTAACTGTAGCATGGGTTTTTGAATGGGGTCTTAAAGACATTAAAAATTCATCTGTCACCTCCTCATCATATCCATGAATTTTCTCAAAGAAAGGAATCCAGTTTGCCCTGGTGAAGAGGGCTACCACTTCTGTGTGTTCATGCAATTTGTTGGAGTTGAAAGGCTCCTTTCTCATAAAACCCCCTGTCATGGTGTGTAGGGACTGTTGGAAATGTTTAGGTGAGGATAAAAGCAACAAACTTTCAAAACTGGAAACAAAGGAATAGCTGAGATTTGTCTTTCTGAAACCAGAGAGGGAATTTTTCGTGTTTTTCTTTTTCACAACAACAATTTACAATTTTTTCCTCCCTTCAAATCATGTTCTCAACTTGAATGTACTTCTCTTGTTTTCTTCTTTTGTTGAGGAAATCAATATTTTGACAAAACAGAGAGTTTATAAAATAGTGCTTTTATTTTTTCACAAAATAAACGGGCTTCCAAATGCAAATTGACACTTTTCTCAGGCTTGATTTTTTATGATTACACCTCTTCTTTATAGGAGAATATGGGGAAGAAAAAGATAGACTTTTAGTGTAGAGAAGAAAATGGAGAGACTGTATGGAATTCAAAAAAACACAGGCAGATTTTTGAGCTCACTTTCCCTTATTTTTTCAACCCAGTACTTTGCTTCTAATCCCACCACCTTGTGTAGATATATCACATGTAGAGTGGGTTTCTGAACCTACCTCATTTCAAGCTTGAATTTGGAAAAAATTCCAAACTTTTCCTCTGCAAAGCTGCTCTCTAGCCTTCCTGTAGAAAGGCTCATGTAGATGTTGTTTTCTGCTCCTGTAGACTGTGTTTTCCACTCCTGTAGAACCCAATAAGCAGGAGGGTTTTGAAAACTGGCATAGAACGACTGACTCGCTGTTCTAAAGTTGGTAGGTGAGTTGCTGTAGTTGAGAACTCGTCGATGCAAATGAAAACAAAAGGTGGTGGAGGCTTCGACCGCATTGTACTTAAGCTAATGGCGTGATCTGCAGTAACAAGGTGAGGTTGCAGGATGGGTACGTTATCCCCATCCGGACCGTTGGTCCTACTACAGTGTCGTAATGGTTTTTCATGTTGCTTGCCTGCCATCACTTCCATCATTCCTATTATACGCCGCCACCACTACCGGTTCTGAGTTTTTTTCTTCCTGAGTTGACAGACCACGCATGTTGACTACATCTTCTGAACTGTTGTTTGAATTGGACAAGGCTCGTTTGAACTCAACAAGGGTGGTTTGAACTGAACAAGGGTGGCCAGTTAGCTGGCCACTGATTCCATTTAATCATGACCATCTCAATAGTTCATGCAGTTCCTAAATAATATTCATTCAACAGAGGAACGGGTTTAGCCACTTACCTGTTAGTCACTGCCATGCTTGGACTTTGGAACCTTTTTTTTTTATTGTTGTTGCTACTGGTGTTCATAGCCTCTGAAATGGTGTCTTATGTTGGTGATTTTTTATCAAGCATCACTCCTTGTACATGCATACATCTTGGCTGCACTGACCCTGCCTTTGGAGCTTGTTTTTTAAAGGGATCAGCTGCTACAGGAATCCTGCAGGATTTCCTGTAGCTGCTTCTCCCTCTAAAATTTTAGGTTGATGCTTGAGTAGGGACTGAAGAGACAGCTAAAGAAGGTTCTGAATGGAAGGAATAACAGTTGGAATGCATCAGGTAAGAAACAAGTGAAGATTGTTGTTGTTTTATTCATCATTTTTTTAAAAGACAACAGAAACAGAATTCTGTGTTTTCTGTGCAGGGAAGAAAAAGTGAGTGGAAATGTGGGTGTGTAGGGATGGAATGGAGAATTAGGAGGATGAGTGGTGGCAGGGAGGTCCATAGGCCTACTGGACAAATTTCTAGCCCTCGGATTCTTTTCTAAACTCGATTTTGAGCTCTCTATAGTTTCTACAAGAGCCTCTTGTAGAATGCACAGAGTTTCCTGTAGGATGCAAAATTTTTAGAACAAGCGAGACCAAGGCCTGGGAAAAGATAGTGGCAATGGAGGAATGAACTATCAAGGGTGTTTGCAGCCTAGCCATGTGCTTTTTCTCTTGTGTGACCCTCCTACAATATGTAATGCATTCAAAAGAAGTTAGGTTTTTTTCTATTTTTTCTTTTTTTCTTTTTTAAGAGACAGCTGGGGTGCCTCCAGGAGGTTTTCACCCTCACTGCCTGCCCTGGGCACCTCCAAGAGGTTTTCACCCAGGGATCTTTTATTCTCTCTTTTTTTTCTTTTTCTCTTTTCCTTTTTTTTTTTTTTTTTTTTTTTTAACTCAGGGTATGGGTGGAGTGGAGGTAGAGACCTGCTCCACTACCAACACTGTTGTCCTTAAATTCTCAATGAATTCCTGCTTGGAAAGGGGCTTCCTATAGATCTTCAACCTATGCCCATTGACAAGCATGGGGATGGCTTCTTCATCAATGATCCGGATCAGGACTGAGCCATTGTCATTGCATTTTTCTATTGTGCATGGTCCCAGCCATCTTGTCCTCTATTTGCCCTTGAAATCTTTACATCTTGAGTCATATAGCAATGCCCAATCTCCTTGCTGGAATTGTTTTTCTTTGAGGTGTCTGTCATGCCATATTTCTCTTTGAAGTTAGACTACCTCTAAGTGGAGAAGGGCCTGCAATCTCTGTTCATCCAATCCATTTAGCTAAAGTAACCTTTCCTTTTGTGCATGGCTGAGATCTAGGTCCAGCTGAGCTACCATACTTAATGTGTTATATTCGAACTCTATTGACAACAGAGCCTTCCTTCCATAGACCAACTCATAGGGTGTGAACCCTGAGGTGGTTTTCCATGTGGTGTTATAGGCCCAGGCGGCCTCAACCAATTGATCTGCCCAATCTTTTCTGCTGCTGCTCACTACCTTAGTGAAAATCCCTTCCAAAGATCTGTTAGTGACTTCCACTTGTCCATTTGCTTGCGGATGATAAGGGGTGGAAGTTCTGTACTTAATCTTGTGATGTGTGAGGAGGTCTTCAATCAAATTGCAGGTAAACTATCTCCCTTGATCTGTGACTAACTCTCTTGGATAGCCAAACTTATAGAAGATATTTTCCCTCAAAAACTCACCTACTTTTTCTTCTGTTGTTGCCTTGATCACCTTTATTTCTACCCATTTTGTTAGATAATCAGTACACACAATGATGTAAGATTTCTTTTTTGAAGAAGGGTTGATAGGACCCATAAAGTCCATGCCCCACTTTTTAAATGGCTCGAAAGTCACTTGCGTTGCAGGGGCATCTCATCCCTTGGAGTAAGTTTCCCCATCTTTTGACATTGGTCACATTGGCCGATATATCTCCTGACATCTTGATGAAGAGTGGGCCAATAGTAACCTGCTTGCAGAATTTTGAAGGCAGCCCTCTTTGCTGCAAAATGGCCCCCACAGGGTCCATCATGACAGGTTAGGAGAATGTCAAAAACTTCCTCCTCCCTGACACATCGCCTCAAAATCTAATCTGGGCCAAGTTTAAAAAGATTGCCCCCAATCCAGGTGAATGGGGCACTTTTCCTCACGATCTTGCTCTTCTCTTTTGAGGACAGGTGTGGCGGAAACTGTGCTGAAACCAAGTAATTTGCTATATCAGCAAACCATGGAGAGAGTACTGAAATAGAAAATAGGTGTTCATATGGCATTTGATCATCCACCATTCCTTCACCTGTAGGCAGATCTAGTCTAGACAGAAAATCAATAACAACATTTTCCTTACCCAGTTTATCAACAATGGTCAAATTAAATTGTTGCAATAAAAGTAACCATCTAATAATACGAGCATTTACATCTGGTTTATTCATCAAATACCTAATTGTAGCATGATCAGTGTGTACGAATGTTTGATAGCCAGTGATGTAGTGCCTGAACTTGTTTAGGGAATGGACTATAGCTAGGAGCTCCTTTTTGGTTATAGTGTAGTTTAATTCTGCCTTGGACAAGTTTTTACTAACAAAATATATGGCATAAGGCAACTTCTCATCAACTTTCCCTAAGGCTGCTCCTATCGCTTTGTTCAAGGCATCAATGTGAATGTGGAAAGGTAGGGCCTAGTTTGGACCTCTCAAAATTGGGGCAGTTACCAATTTATCTTTCAAGGTATCCAGAGCCTCTTGAGAGTTGTCAGTCCATATGAACTCAGCATCTTTTCCCAAAAGACCAAACAATGGAGAGGCTAGCTTACTAAAATCCTTGATGAGTCTTCTATAATACCCTGCTAAGCCTAGAAAACTCCGAACATCTCTTACCTTTTGAGGAGGTGGGACCCTTTGGATGATAGCAATCTTGTTGGGATCCACCTGTAATCCTTCCTGAGAAATTGTATGACCTAGCACAGTACCTTCAATCATCAGGAATTTGCATTTTTTAAGACGAAGGGATAGGTTCATTTCAATACATTTGGCTAAAACTTTTCCTATGTTAGCTAAAGCTTCCTGGAAGTTAGAACCATAAGGGGTAAAGTCATCCATATAGATTTCCACTGAATCATGAACCAGTTTAGCAGTACTACTCTCTGGAAAGTGGCAGGAGGATTGCACAACCCAAAAGGAAGGACTCGGTAGGCAAAAGTACCCCAAGGACAAGTGAAAGTGGTCTTATCTTGGTCTTCCAGGCTGATTTGGATCTGGTTGTACCCGCTAAACCCATATAGGAAGGAGAACTTCTTCCCTGCCAGGCCATCTAACACTTGATCTATGAAAGGAAAAGGGAAATGGTCCTTCTTGGTGGCCTTGCTTAGTTCCAAATAATCTACACAAATTCTCCACTTCTCGTTTTTCTTTGGCACTAGCACCAAAGGAGAAACCCATTTGCTGTCAGAAATGGGGTAGATGAATCCTGCATCCAACAACTTTTGCAGTTCTTCTTTGACAATGTCCTCAAGGGCTATATTTATCCTCCTTTGAGGTTGCCTGACTGGTTTACAATCTTCTTTAATGTAAATGTGATGAGTACAGACTGAAGGGTGGACTCCCTCCATCTCCTTATAGCTCCAAGCAAAAGCATCCAAGTGATTTTTCAATAAGCTAGACAGTTCCTTCTCCTGCGAGGTGGATAGGCATGAGTTGATCTTCAAGGTTCTTTCTAGGCCAAATTCCACATTCTTAACTTGGAGAGAGGTCGGATCAGCCACACAGAGATCAACTAAAGGATTGGCTTGGGTTTTTTCCACCAGCTCTTCTAATGACAACACACTAGGGGGTGGATTCTGAATCAAGTTCTCAATAAAATCATCCTCGGTTTGTGGACCCCCCATGGTAGCTTCCACTATGCACAATGGTGCGGAATATACTTCATCCTCATCTTCCTCATCCAACCAGAGAGGTAAATCATGTTCTAACAGAGGTTGGGCAGAAGGATATAGGACTAGCTATTTGGACATATGGCCATTCTTGATTGTCATGTTCCCAACTCGACAACTGATGTAGGCATCTGCAGTAGCCAACCGGGGTCTTTCCAGGATGAGAGGATACCCACTGAGCTTTGCCTTTGGCTGGAGAACTAAGAAATCAGCAGGGTACTCTCAAGAATCAATAGAGACCATTACATCTTCCACAATATCCTCAAGGGTCATGGTGGAGAGGTCTGCTAATTGCAGTACTGTTGTGGTCTTTCTCAGGGAACCCTAAAGGTTGAGCTTGAGCATAGTGTTCCTAGTCATCACATTAATGGCAGCCCCTAAATCAATCAACATATGGGGGATTACGGTGCCATTGATGTGGACATCGACTATAGGACTCCCAGGGTCTAGATATTTCGGACAGATTACCTACCCCAACATCAGGTCAGACAGTTGTCCTATGACATTGATAGTTGGAGCATCTCTCCTGCGCCCACCTGGGTGCTTGAAGCACTTTTCCTTTATCAACTTGTTGTATATAGGCACATCTTTTATGGCTTGGAGAAGTGGTATCTTTACACATAATTTTTTCAATTCTCCCAAATGTTTAGTTTCTTCTGGGGTCGATTGTGTGGTTCTAGTTAGTCTCTCAGGAAAGGGTGGAATGGCTTTTGGTTCACTTTCCTGTTTTTCTTCCTCATCCTCCTTAGGAGGAGGTTGGCTATCTGGAAGAACCTTCCCAGATCGTAGGTTAATCTCTTGAATCTCCACAGCATAGGTCGGGCATGATGTTTCTCCACTATATACCTACTGGGGTTGTCTGTTATTGGGGTTCGGGTTCGATTGAGCAGGTATTTGGGGTTGTCTTGGTGGAGCAGGAGGTAATGGTTATGGTTGAGTAGGTGGTGGAGGCAAAAGAGTAGGAGGAGAGTTGTACTGTGGCCTCCACCCCTGATGAGGTGCATTCCACTGAGGTTGTGGCTGAGCATAAGAGTGAAATGAATGAGCAACTGGAGGAGCATGGTATTAAGGAGGACACAACCAAGGAGGGGTGTGGACCAAGAAGGATTAGCAGGGGGACCCGAAGAAGGCATGAAAGTGGCTTGATTGGGGTTGTAATAAGTCTGGGATGTCCCTTGCATTCCCTGCTAGTAAGGTCTGGGTCCATGTGGCCTCCTTTGGTTCATGAAATAGAGTGGTTCAGTGGCTCCTTCGGCCCCTTGATATGTAGCTTTAATTCGAAGCAAGAAAGGGCACTGATTCGTAGGATGGTCTTCTTCACAGACTAAACACACTTCTATAGAGTGCAATGGACATTCATTCCTAGGATGCTTTTTGGTGCACCTGGGACAAAATATGGCTAAAGCCCTCTCAGCTTCCTCTTATTTCCTTTTGATATGCAAGGTGTCCATTTGCATGGAAAGAGTGCCTCATCTCACTCTTGAAATCTTCCGGTCGATTCTCAAGTTCGTTTCTAAGGGATGAACTAGATGAGGATGTACTGGCTAAAGGTTGACTTCCCCTACCTCTCTTTCTAGCTGAACTAGAATGGTTTCTAAACACAGTCTTTGTGTCATCATAAGGTAGTTGGTAGATGTCTCCCTCAGCGAGCAAATGGAGGGTGTCTAGAAAGTCTTCAGAGACTCCACTGAGCAGAACAAACTTCAGAGATTCGGGGTCAAGTGTGTACCTAGCCCTTTTATAACTAAGTTGAAACCTCTCTTCATAGTCTTCTAAAGATTCATCACTTCCCATGGTCATTCGGAAGATTTCTTCCTTGATATCTTTCAACCTACAGTAGTCCCGGTATTTGTTGTTAAAGGCTTGCTGCATCTGAGCCCAAGTTGTGATACTATTTCCAGGTAACCCCATGAACCAGCACAATGCTGCATCCTTGAGGGTAGAAGGAAACAACTTCAACTTCTGCTCATCTTCTGCATAGTCATAAGTTTGACAGAGAACAACAAATTCAAACAAGAAGGTATCAGGATCTTCGGTAGTCAGTCCATGGAAGTGAGGTAAGGCTGAAGGACTTATGTTTTTTATTTTTGTGTACCCATTGGTCTCTCGGATAGGAAAGACACCTTCTATTCATTCCCCATTTCCTCTAACGTTTTTGTTTTCAACCATGGTCTCAGGAGGAATGGTTTCTTGTTCTTATTCTGCTATAGGATCTTCGTATATCTCTGGAGGTTCACCTATAAGTTCTTCTGGATCATTGCCACCAAAGAAGAGAGAAGGGTGACTTAGTGATGTGGTGGGGGTGTTGGGTAGGAATTTTCCGGAATTGTCTCTATTCCTATGAGGCATGAAAGGAAATCTCTTTTTGGGTGATTTATTTATTTATTTATTTATTTTTATTTTTTTCTGCTTGTACCTACAAAACTGAAATGGATTGAACAACAAATTGCAACTAACTGAAATGAATCTTGCTGAAATGGAAATTGCAGAATTGAAATGAAAGCAGGAAATGACTAATCTACTTTGCTGGAATGGAAATTGTAGAATTGAAATGAAAGCAGGAAATGCCTAATCTACGCTTGTTGAAATGAAATTGCATAATTGAAATAAAAGCAAGAAATTCCTAATCTACACTTGCAGAATTGAAATTGTAGAATGGAAATGAAACAACTACTCTACTTTTGCTGAAATAAACTACTTAGCATAATGTTGCAGTAGAAAATAGAAGAAAGCAGTAATCACAAAATACTCTGACGTTTCCCCGGCAACGACGCCAAAAAGAGTGGTGAGCTCCAATATTTCAGAAATAATACTACAACTCCTGGGGCTTCCTTCTTTACATTTATCAACCCAGTAGTTCGTAACAAACTTGGAAGCGACAGCGTTGTATGCACAAGTACTAACTCTTATTGCAGGGCTATCACTTGATCAGCTAGCGCAAGTTCGCTAGGAGCTTAAGCCAACTTCTATGAGTTCTCAAAAAAGGCTTTAACTATGATGAAAGGAAACTAACTCTACAGGGGCTATTCTATTTGCAAAAAGAGAAGGAAAACCGAAATGAAATGCAAACCCTGGCAAACCCTAGTTTACCCACTAACCCTACTTTTGCACGAAAAGAGATGGAAACTACTAAAATGGGTGTCATTGACTACTGGAAAGGTAAATTGCATTTATTCACACTACTTTTGAAGAGAAATGAGAAGAAATCATCTTTTTGTACTTTTTGAGTATTTTTATGTGGAATTATTATGCTTGTGATTTGACTGGTTGTGACTGTGCAGAGGGTTGGTGGCAAAAGAAGATGGAGCTGGAATTTGCAAAAGATGTGGAAGGTGTGGAGACGTCCTAAGAAGCCCCTAGTACCCCTCTGAAGACTTCCATTGTGATCAGACTTCGAAAAATCACTCACAGGAAATTCTACAAGAGGCTGCAGGGGATCTACAAGAGGAGGCCAAAAGTGGTTTTTGGAGACTTGAAGGTGGAAAAAGGATGGAAAAATGGAAATGAAGGCTAGATGAAGGTGTTGAGGGGTCTAGAACTTGTCAAGGAAGGTCAGGGATGAATGAGATGGCTGGATTTGTTCAAAGGGCAAGGAAGCAACTTTATGGAAAAACGCAGAAATTACGGCAGATTGGCGAAATGTGGTGAATGAGTTGGGAAATCTTGGAGAAGTGAGTTGGTGTTGGCTACTTGATGGAGGGATGGTGAGCTGAGATGTTGTACAAGAGATCTGCACATGCACTTAGCAAAACTGACCATAAAAAGAACTAAAAACAGAGTTTTGTCTAACTTAACCTAATTTCTAACCTAAAACTAGAAAGTGTTGAACAGTACCTTATGAACAGAAAATCATGTGAGAGAACTATTGCAAAAGGACATGAACTGATCTAAGCAAGTGAATTTGAAAAAATATCAACTTTTCCAAATCAAAGTATCATACTAGCAGTTGCATGAAAGAGAAAAAACTGTATTTTTGGTGGCAGCAATAGTGTCATGACCTCAAATCATGGTCCCAAGAAGGGAGAAAGGAGATCCATACCTGCTGTTGTCCTTTCTGGATCTTTTTCTGTCACTGCAGCAACTTACTTAAGCAACTTGAACAAAAAACAACTATTCTAACCATCAAAAGCAACCTAATTTAACAAAGAAAGATGAACCTAAACAACAGAAATTATCTCATGAATGAAAGCAAAAGCTTATAAATACACAAAGGAGGTGTAGGGTAGCTTGGGTTCAGCTCTAACCCAAGAGATTTAGCCCTCTAGAAAAGATCAGTGCTGGCTCAAAAAATGTTTCATCTTCATTTATCAAAAATAGTTGTTATAAACTGTCTTCAAAAAGAGCTCGAGAATGAGCTGAGTACAAGGCTGAACAAAAGTGAGAAAATATACTAAGAACTGGCTAACCTACTGAGGCTCAAAGCCTTCTTATTTATACAAATGGGGACTCCCAATAGTCCTCCTAAAATTAAGGAACTCGGCTTCCTAGAACTGAAGATAACAACAGTCCTACTTGACTTGCTCGGCTGCCCCTTGGAATCATCAATGTGGGCCTTTGTACTCCGAGCTGCTGATGGAGGATTCAAGGAAAGGGGTCATTAATGAAGGAGACACCCCTCCTACAAGTCCTCTTCCCTGTTTCCTCGAGTTTGGCTGCCATTTTGCTCATAAATTCCTGGTCCTTGTCCAAAATTGTCCAAAAAATCTGCAATAAACACTTATTAGACTACATGGCAAAGTGACTAACCCAATTCACTCTATTGACATAAATATATTCAAAAACATGCACAAAACTACTGAGAATGGAGAATTAAATTGAAATAAGAGGCAGAATGAGCCCATATAGTTACCCATTTCTGGGGCTCATCAATACATGTGGGTTCACTGTATACAAGTCACGTATACGTACACATGCACTTTCACAAAAGAAAAAGCGCGTATACCTTGGAAAACTAAATGTTTGGTCTGAAGTATTTGGTCCATGGTATTGATCCAAGGTATCAGGTCCAAGGTATTGACACTAGGTATTTGGTCCATGGTATTGGTCCTAAGTGGTTTTGGACCATGGTATTGAGAAAGGCCTAAAACTATAAAAGGAGGAGAAGATCATTAGCCCAAGGTGTGCAAGTATCGAATATTTGATATAGTGTGAAATCTAATATGCAGGTTATTGGTTTATGGTGTTACGCTGGATCTGAACCGAGGAAGAACCTTAGCACTTGATGAAGGATAAGATCTAATGATGCATCAAGATCTTAAGGCTTGAAGTGAATTATATTTATGTGGTTTAATCATGTATATGAATAACTGACGCATGTTATAGTCTGTAAATATGATGATCTAGGTATGATTGAAGTCTGGAACAGTTGTTATGCTTAAATCATCTTTTATAGATCTATACGTAGGTTCACTTCAGAAAAGAAGCGTATACATGCTGGTTCTGCATAACAAAACAACATGTACATCATAGATTTGATTTGCAGATCTGTACGTTGGTTCGCTTTGAGGAAAGTGTGTATGCACGCAGGTTCGACACATGGAAGTAGTGTATACCTTATAAGATATGTTTTAGTTGCTTGTATTTGCTGTTGTAGTGTTCTGGGTTATTGCTTGGGTTCTGGTTACTATATTCTCGTGACAGCATTCTGAATTATCAGAGTGATTGATTGATTCGGTTGTGGTTGGTTCAAAAGGGAGATTGGTTGATGCAAATATATTTGATGATTGAATGATGTTGTTGATGGATCTAGTCTGAAAATTTATGAAACGTGGTCCCTGGAAGAAAAGAGAAGGTTGTAGCCTTTTGTAGGCTAGCACCTACGTACTAGTAAACATATCAGCTAGTACAAGAGCTAGGGGGTTGTAGCTCCCTTCCAGTAGAAGCTGGAGAACGAGAGAAGGTTGTAGCCTTCTGTAGGTAGAAGCCTGCATATTGGTATAAGACTGCACCAGTACAAAAATTGTAAACAGAATTCTCTTATTATTAAAAGAAGACATAGACGATTGCAACAGGTGGTTTTCACCCACATTGGGTTTCCACCTTATATCTTGGTGTTCATGTGTGTTTCTTATGTATGATGATCTATTCTATTTTTACTGCACCTGGTTACTATTTATATGGTTCTGATGCACTAATTAAAGATCAATATATGATGAATTAATTGAATCATAAGTTTGTTGGATATATGCTAATTGCTCTAAACACAGTTGCATGTACACGCGAGTTACCTTAACTGAAGTAGCGTATATAAATCTGATTATGGAAAATGAAAAATTATTAGTTTCATAATAATGATTCACCCCCCCCAGTATTATTTGCAACATAAGTGGCCTCAGCTTGTCTTTTTCAACATTTCTATCTCTTTTTGTGTATTCGCTTGTGTGAGTGTTGTTTGCTTGATTTATTTGAACGCTTGCTGTCGTTTACATGTATACTAGCTTGTCCTAGCTATGTTTCAGTTTCCGTTGCTATCTCACTATTGTCGCATGCAGGAAACTATTTTGCATGAACGTTTGCCAAACCGGCAAATCGCCTCGCCCACATGCATGTTGATCTATTTTATAAATCTTTCATTCATGTTTTCCATGCATTGTCAATCACTTCTGCTATCACTTAGTGTCACCATGAATTCATTCTCTTATTTTCTTTCAGTTGCCCGCCGGCGAGTCGGGCAACCTTGATCTAGACTCTGCCTTCACTGAGGTTGCATTGCACAATCTGCAGAAGGAAGGCTTTGCCTTCATCTCTAGAAATGCACAATTCTTCCCAGCACTAGCCTCCAAGACTATTTTGTGCATTTTTAGAGGATAGTGACTACTGGCCCAAGAAATTGCGCAATGCAATCCCTGGGCCTGCAGTCCTTCCTAGTTGGAATTGTGCATTGTGCAATCCCAATAGCAGCCATCCAGCCTAGATTGCTCATTTTGCGGATCCAACAGCTATTCCTACATCCCAGACAACCCAACCTATCTTTTGCGCAATTCTGGCAGCCAGTCACCCAGCCTCCCAGAAGAAATTGTGCAATCTTGCTCATCAGTTTCCCAAGTATGTGCTATGTCATTCCCTAGAATTTGCTTTGTTTTCTTTGACATATTTCTTGCCATGCATGTTGCTTGTTTCTAGATCTTTCAAGTGTTCATCTATCTCAATGGCTTCCAAGAGAACAGGATCACAGGACACTAATGGAATTGCAGCTGGAGCAACAGTTGAGCAGATGTCCTCTAGTCTGCTGATCTATGAAGATACGAAGCTATATCTAGACAAGGACATCAAACTGAAGTGGCAAGAGGTCAATGAAACATTCATAGGCACTTTTTGGGAAGACCTCAAAGACTGTCAGGTGTACGTGAACATTCACAGGTCCAGCTTGTACCGGATTGCATGCAGATACCCCACATTCCCATGTGCAGACATGATACACTATGTCATCTCTCACACTAATCCCAAGATGATGACCTTGAGAAGTGTCAGTAGGACAAATCTTGCAACCTTCTAGCCATGAGATTATGATGAGATGTATTAGATGGCAGAGCCTGTGACTATCATGAATCCTCCATTCAACTTGCCCAACAACAGAGCTAACTCCAGAGACATTCTAAAGGATTGGGTAAAGGAGCCAGCTCGATTCAGGATGACACCCAACTAGATCTACAAGATGAAGATACTAAGGAAGGTGTACCAATACTTGGTCATATTCACATGTCGAATGTGTGGCCAAGCAAGCACTAAAACCTTTCCACAGAGTTGGGTGATTGCAGTGGACCAACTGGCTAGAGAAGGAAAACCATGTAACTGGTCTGGCATACTGCCTCATCAGCTGAAGGAGCAAGTCACAAAGGCTCAACAGTCACCTAAAGGTATGCATGCAGATATTTACATGTCTGCCTACATCCTAGATGCAATATGTGCCCGACATGAGTTCCCGGGCTTGGAGTGGGCATGGTCACTGATGGAGACTGTTGTGAACACATATTTCAAGTTGTTGTCTAAATGCAGCTTTAGAGGAATAATCACACGGTTGTCTGACCATTTTTTCACCCCAGTGTACAAGATGATATTTGAACAGGATCCACCTTGCATGTCAAAGGAATCAATGGAGGCATTGTTAGGCATTGCAGATTGGTATGCCTCACCATCTAGCACTTTCATCCGAATGTTCAGTGCAGAGAAGCCTCCGCATGTTCTACCCAAGTTTTCCTTGGACGTACTTGTCATGCAAGAAGTAGCATATCACATCTTAATAGGATTGACAGCTAGATTGCAGCGGAAGAAGAAGGTACCTTGGCCCACTCTTCCATTGCAGATTGGGTTATATGAGATTTGGAGTATCAAGAAAGTGGATGTCGAAGAAGAACAGATGAAGAAGTACCCATTTGACCTCTGAAGCTTCAATCTGTATGACCCACATTTCATTGTGAAGGATCACTACATGAGAGTTTAGTTCAACTGGATCCATGGGGCATTTCATTGGGCCGAGGAGGACTCATGGAGGTATTGCTACAATTCCTCCAGACCCAATGAACAGGTCGGCTTCGCTGTGGAGTGGTTAGCGAAGCAACATGAAGTAACATCACAAAGAGCACCAATAGTAGTAGCAGTAGCAGTAGCAACAGAGGCAGCAGAGCCAAGCATACCTATGCACAACAAAGGGAAGAGGAATATTGTCAATCGCATGGAGGAGTAGCAAAGCTACAAGTTTCGAGCAGATCCACTTGTAGAACAAGTAGCTATGGCTATTCAGGCAAAGAGGTAGCAATGCGACAAGCGAATCACGTGAAGGCAGAGGGATAAGAAGAGAATGGAAGAAGCAAAGGAGGAGTTACATGAGCTGAGGGAGCAACTACGAAAAGAACAAGAGCTGCGAAAATAGGAGAGGGAAGCGCAATAATAGTAGAGACAACAGGGGGTGCAACATATGCAGATAGATGAAGCAACTCCTGTACAGTAGTTGATTCATATGAACAGCTGGCATCAAGCGAACAAGGTGAACCATCACAGGAGTGAGACTTCGCTTATGAGATAGAACAAGCACTTCAAAAGTCGGATGTAGACATGGAGTAACAGGAGTTTGAACAAGACACCAAACTCATGCCTCACCACAAAGAGGTCGTCTCACCCACACCCACTTCAATGCATCCAGATGATGAGAAAATATTGAATGACCGAGGAGGCACTGAGATGCTTGGTGGTCAACTGGAAGGAGAGATGCACAAAATAACTTTTGACGAATCTCATCAAAGAGTTGTGCAATCTCAGGGAGTACCAACTCCAGAGGATCAAACATTTCCTGCGAAAGTTGAGGAGCGAGTGAACGTGACTAATGTGCACAAGCATCCAATTGCCTTGGTCGATGCAACCAGAGTGCATGCCGAAGCCACTAGCTCAAGTGTTCGCTCTATGATAGCTGAGAATGAATGAATGGCAAAGGAACTACAGGTGGCCAACCAAGGAGGAGACTTGGTGAAAATCTCCACCTAAGCTGAACTGAAGAAGGAAATATTAGATGAAGTATTATCCCTTGACACAATTATGCGAGCATTGTACTCCAAGTTTGGTATCATGCGCAAGGCAGTCGTCCATATCAATGGATGTCAACAGTGATGTCCTAGAAGAGCACACATCTTGATGAACGTGCATGCTATTGTTGATAAAATGCAAACATGGATGATGAAGTACAAGGGAGCCTCACTTCACTTGCCAAAGATGATGAGGGCCAATGTGATCGAGCTACAAGCACGTATCCAGAGTTTGATTTGTAACTATGAGGACCTCTCAAAACTCAACAATACCATACGGGCTTCCCATGCATGAGTATTCAAGAGCATGGATGTTGTGGTGTGCACACATGTGATCCCATCACTTAGGACTCTCATCCAGGTGAAGACCAAGAAGTAGGTCTGACTAGAGCTTGACTCGTACTTCGATGAGTTGATGAACATCCCCACTAGCCCAGACTTGCCTATCAGTGTAGACATCATGTGGAAGTATGTTTCTAGTCTGACCACATTGAAGACAATGATGGGCATGCTTTCAGGCAAGTTGGACAAAGAAGCCCGAGCAGTGTACCCGGATGTTATGGAGGCAAGGTTCATGTTTAAGAAAAATGCCATAGTGGAACACATGGACACTATCAAGGACTACAAATCTTGGCATCAATATGTTACTGTTGATCAGCATGAGGATGTTGAGTAGTTGGACTTCTATAGTTGTCTAAGTCAGAGAGATGTCTAGTTTGGCTTTCTCAAGCCATATTTATTCACATGGGTACATCTGCATTGTAATGTTAAGTCATGTCAAGTGTAAGTCAAGTGTCAATAGTGGATGTAAGAGTCATAGAGTAGGTGAAGAGTCATGAGGGTAGTTGAATGGTCATAAAGGGGAATGTCAAGGGTCACCCCACCCTTTGCTATAAATAGTCCCTCATAACTCATTATATAGGCTTTTGGTCAACCAAGATTCTGATAAGACTATCTTGGAAAGAGATTGGACAGTATTGTAATGTGCCTTGGCTTCTCCACTACACAAAGCTAGTTCATCTCTTTGGAGGAGCAAGCGGATGTGGCTATAATGTTCCAGTGTTGGGGCTAGCAGGTTTACATGGATGTATTGTATAATTAGAACTTACACTTGTTTATATAATAAGAGGCAGCACATTTTCATGCATATGTTGTTATTGTAGTTGCACTGTTCCGGTTGCTGTAGCGATGTATGTTGTTTAACTTACATAGTTTTGTACGAACTACTTTGTATGCAATCATATGAATCTTGTTGCAGATGTGTTGTTGGTTTAACCATCACTTTGGATTGTCAGCTGACTTGCTTTCCATCTTGTGATGCATCTTTGCTCGTGTGTTCCCTTCCCAGCTGAGTACTGTTATAGGTTGCCAAGGTGCCCACTCATCCCAACCCCCCTGTGTTAGAACCTCTCATGCACCTTCCTTGACTCACTGCAGCGGTCACACCCTTGTTACTGACAGAGTTATCTTACTTGCCTTTGTGCGACATCGTGATCAAGGCATTGCTTTATGACCCACTGCTGGGACTCCTACACCAAACGGTCTGAGGTCTAATTGGGACTTCTTACTGGTGAGATCCCCTTGACATGTTGGCGAGTCCATCACCATCAACAAATTCCTTTGTCGAAAACTGAGTAGAAAATCCTCCTTGGCACACAGTTGCATCCCTTCTTTGATAGGAGATCTGCCACTTAATTCTACTCTCTATAGACATTATTAGAGGTCAGCCTTTGAAAGGTATTCATCAAAGATCTTATGCATTACATCCAAAAAGTAAGGGAAGGTGGTCCAATTTTTGCTCTCAATTGTAACCAATCTAGGATCATCTTGGAATCTCCAAACACAGGTAAATATTTAATTGCAAGTCAGTTAGCACATAGAAGGGACCCCAAGAGTATGATTAGCTCAGCTCTATTATTTGACCCTGTGCCACTATACCAACTAAAATGGAAGGTGTTTTTTGGCTTCAAAACCAAATGTGTCCCACTTCCACAAACCCCATTGGTGGATGCTCCATAAATAATAAAAGAATAAAGTATGACCATAGCTCCACGAGTCAAAAATGTCTTCTAGGTTGTTCCTCATTCATTAGTCATATCTCCATAAAATATGCAAAGAACTTTAAATAGGCGTCTCTAGTATATGATTTTGTTTGTTCAAAAACCTTCTCATTCATGCTTCTCCATATGCCCCACAAAATATAGAAAGGCAAGGAACAATATGTCTTGAAACCTTCAAACCATTGAGTGAGACATCTCTAAATGGAAACCATGCTCTAGATTACATGTATTTTAATTGTTTGAAGAACCCCATTCCATACTGAGACTGCAAAAGGAAATGTTAGAAATAGATGTTCCATGTCTTCTAAATCTTCTTTGCATAAAGAGCATCTTCCAAGATCCTGAAAGCCCCTTTTATGGATATTATCCCAAGTTAAAATATTATTGTGGACCACCAGTCACATAAAAAATTTTCATTTGAGAGGTATATCCCATCTCCACGTGTTATGAAACCAAAAATCATTATCATTCAAGCCACGTCCAAGAGAAATATGTTTATAAATCTCTTTAACCGAGATCTGCTCATTATACATAACACCTTCCCATTTTAGATTTTCTTTCTTCTCAGTGATTTTTTAACTTGTTAGACTTAACTATGTTGTGAAACATTCCCATTCCACAAATAGATCCTCTGGAAATCCAAGTTCAAATGAATTAAGCCAATAGCTTGTAATAGAAGAAGATCCTCAATCACAAGAGATTTAGTTCATAAAGTAAAGCCTTTTCTTATGTAAATGCTCAAGGATGCGAATAAAAAGAGTATGTATTCCCTCCACTCCTTTGATATCATCTAGTCCTATTGCTATCCTATTCCCCCTTCCAACCTCCCATCTCAGATTTCGTAGTAGCCAATATTTTTTTCTCATCATGCTTCTCCATATATAAGATTCCACCTTCTTCTTTGGAGCTACCTATTTAATCCATTCCTTAAGCTGTCTATTTTTTAGATATTTCTCTTTAATAACCTATTACCAAATACCTTTGCCCTGGAAATTTTTCCATAATTTCTTGATAATTAAAGCCTTACTAAAGCATTATGTGTCCTTTATACCCCATCCTCAATCCTTCTCATGTCTCGCAAGCACCTCTAAATAGACCAAAAGTATCTTATTTGTGGATTTAGGCCTAGCCCAAAGGAACCTAGCTATAATAGCATCAATTATTTTGGTCTAAAGATACTGAGGGGGGAAGATACTAAGGTTTGAGCCCTCTAATTGCAATGAAATCACCTCCTCCCCATTTTTCATGAAATGTTTTGAAGATGTCAATTGTTAAGGGTTTTGTCAAAGAGTGCAAGAAGTAGGTTACCATGAGCATCTCAAAGTTATATTTTCCCTCACCTTGAAGGAAAACCATTGCAAGGACTGATTTCATGTTTTCAGTGGATGCCATCTCTCAAGCTACAACCATACCAAACCATGGTGAAAACTGGTTCAAAGGCATGAACCTAGACCTAGAAGAGTACAAACCCTACTTGAAATCACAATACAAAGGAGCTCACTCACATGTTTTCCCATTCAGATACTTGTTGGAGAGATATGCACCATTGATGAAGGTTGTCATGAAGTTCTTCACATGTGAGGGAAGATTTTCTAGGCTATATCAATACCACATAAGACTGCTGATGCACTTTACAACTCCCAAGTCTCTAAATTTTTCCAGCTACTTGTATACGAGCCTAACCAAAATGTCTGAAAGGGTGCAATTGAAAGGAAAAGTGCATTATCCCAGCCTCTTTCACCATAGCCTGATAAAGGTTATAGTACTCCATCAGTTGAAAGAGAAGAACATGACATGGGACACCTTCATTGAGGCAGCCTTGAAAATGCATATAACCACTTCACCAAGCCAACATCAAACCATGTCAGTACAACCCATGGAGGTTGGGTCATCAAGAAAACATGATGAACCTAAATTTCCCAAAACCCACCTGAGCCTATCTATCTAGCCTAAAATCCTTTACATTCCAATCATCTCTTGGTTGTGATTTCATAGAGACAACCCTCTCTGGTTTGGTAGGGGTAGCTACAAAATTAAAAGCTTGGTTTGTGGTTACCTCTGTTGATCTCCTCATCAACCTGGGACATTGTGGAGGATAATAGAGGGCAGGACAACTAGGGAGTGTCGAGGTGTTCTAGTGAATCTAAGGTTCCCAAGTCATGGAAAAATGTAATTCTAGTTTTGAGGTCATGACTGCCAAGGTGTGTTAGGGAATGCTAGGGCATGCTAACATGTGCCAGATAGTACGAAAACATGTCAAACAAGCTAATATGTGCCAAGTGCTAAGGCATGCCAAGATGTAAGAGGGTGTGACAATGCATGCGAGGCACTGTCAAGCGAACAAAAGGGAGGAACACGTTAAACTACAAGGAAATGAGCACATAATAGGGTTAATAAGTCATCAATTTACCTTTTCCATGAAGAGCATGGTAGGCACACCAACACTAGGTGCCAATAGGTGCCAAGTGTCAATGCATTCTAAGTGCCAAATATTCCTCTATTTCTTCTCATCTAGTTTCCAATAATTGATCTCAAATAACTTTAATATTAAACCATCCCAAAGCATACCAAGTCATCTCAAAGCATGCCAAACATGCTTATAAGACTTGCCAAGTTCCAACACATGCCAAGTGCCAATGTGCATCAGGGAGTGTGATGCATGCTATGAAGTGGCAGAGCATATCGAATAGTACTAAGGTATGGTAGAGAGTGCCAATGCATGATGATGAGTGTTAGGGAGTACTAAGAAAACAAAAGGGAGCACTAGGTCAAAATGCATTGAAATGAATGAATATGAGGGTGTGTCGAGGAGTGTCAATGAGTGCTAGCTCTCATGCCAAGGAGGGAGTGACAAGGTATGCTAAGCATGGGTAAGGCATGTCAGGGAATATTAGGTAATTTCAAGAAGTGCTAGAGTGTGCTAGGTAGTTACAGGGTGTTATAACATGTGCCAAATAGTGCTGAGGCATGCTAGGTGCTAAGACATGCTAGGATGTGCAAGGTGCTAGAGTATGCAAATATACGTCAAGGAGTTTCAAGGCAAAAAAAGGAATAACCAAGCTAAAATGCAAAGAAATGAACACATAAGATAGTTAATAAGTCGGGACTTTATCTTTTTCAAAAGGGGTATGCTAGGCATACTAATAATATGTTCGAATACATGCCAAGTGCCAATGTGTGCCAAGTGGTAATGTTTGTCAATGCAATATTATGCCAAGGTTTTCCAAAGAATGCTAGGGACTACAGGGAATGCCAACACATGATAGCAGAGTGCTATGCTATGCTAAGGCATGCCAACATGTGCTTGGGCGTCTTACTAATGGCAAGATGTTCTAGGTACAAAGATGTTCTAGGATATGTGAGCTGCCAAGGAATGTTAGTGTACTATTCCAAAGCATGTTAAGGTGTTCCATGAGTGTTGGGGAGTGTTAGGTCTCTCTCATGAATAGAATTGATAGAGCATGATTATGTATTAAATAATATAGTTCCTACACACACTAGTGGAACTTTATTTAAAGGAAATTTTCTTGATAATAAACTTAATAGAGATGAATCATGTGTTGGCTTGTAGGAAAACTATATTCTTATGACTTGAGGGAAATGATACACACTAATTACTTCTTAACAAATTGACTGACTATTATAACCACTATGACCTTGGACACATAATGAAAAATACTCCACAACAATGGTCTTAAATCGTTATATTTTGACAAAAAATATAGTAACAGGTACATAGCGTCATCAAAAACTCATTGGAATGATCAATGATGATGAATATTTTTTGACTGTCACCAAAAGTAACCAAAAAGAGCATTGGTGAGGGTCAATAAAAGATCGTCACTAGAAGTGTCACAAAAGAGAGAATTAGTGATGGGACTTTAATGACCCTCACCAAAAGTGTCACCAAAGAGAGAATTAGTGATGGGCCTTTAACGACCCTCACCAAAAGTGTCATTGAAAATGGCTTTGGTGACAAACCTTAAAGGACCATCACTATATACACTTACAACAACAATTTTTTAAAGACTGTCACCATATGCGACATTGGTGACAGACCTTACAGGTCTGTCACAGGCATGAAGCATCATCAAAAAATCATTGGAATGACCAATGATGACAAACATTTATTGAACGTCACCAAAAGTAACCAAAGGCTAGCTCTCCAAAGCCTATGACTCCCAAAAGCCATTTTCTTGAGTTATGAGGTTTCTTTTATGACAAGGGAAGTAACCAAAAATATTGTCACAAGAAGTGTCACCAAAGAGAGAATTAATGATGGGCCTTTAATGACCCTCACCAAAACTGTCACCAAGAGAGAATTAGTGACGAGCCTTTAACGACCCTCACCAAAAGTGTCATTGAAATTGGCTTTCGTGACAAACCTTAAAGGACCATCACTATCTACACTTACAACAACACTTTTTTGAAGATCATCACAAAATGTGACATTGGTGATGGACCTTAAAGGTCCGTCACAGTTATGACCCTCACTAATGACCTTTTTTCTTGTAGTGACACAATATCTAGATGAAAGTAGGCCTTTATGAATTTCTTGGAAGACACTATATCGCTTTTCGAGGATAAACTTTAAGTCGTCAAGAATTATTTCATCTTCTTTCTTAGCTTCCATAGAAAATAGTTTAACCATGAGTGCCTTACAACCATTCTTAGGAGCTATTCCGTTATATGATAGATAATGACATGAGAAGGTCTAAATTTTAACATTTTGAGCTAATCTTGAATTCTTTGCAATTTAAATCTCATGATTAAGTCGTTAATGTTTTTAGAATTTGTACCCAATATTATCAATTGTAGAATCCCAAGAAGAAAATGTACATCTCGAATTGGAATGACATACATTGGAACTTCCAAATTATATTCTTCCATGTGTATTTCAATATTGTGGTATTTTCTGACACAATAGGTAATTATTCCATTGATAATTAAAACCTAAAAATTTGTCACACAATATACCAGACAATTGAGGCACTCTGCTAATGTTTTATCAATGAATCTATGGGTGCTACTTGAGTGAAAAATCACTATGGCGCTTTGCTAATTAATGTAAACAACAATTATCAATATTTGAGGTTCTAAAAAACTTACCAATGTATGGACATATATTAGACACCTATCGGATTCAATGTTGTGCAGAATTTTTTCCTTTATTTCCTTATGTTTCAAGTTGAAAAGTTATTCCTCATTCATTTTGGTAGATACCTCTAGTTCCTCTTCATCATTATTTTTCAAGGTGAACAACTTTTTTTCTTGAAATTTATGCCTTTTTAACCATTTTCTTAACAAATAATAATATTGAATTAATATATTAAAAATATTATTATTGGCCATAACCTTTTCAAAATTATTCACAATCAAGATGCTCTATAGATTCATTAATCCATAAAACTAAGAGCCTAGTTTTCTGACTTATTTTCCTAATTATCATAAAGACATCCTTCCTATAATCACAAAAAAAACTCCCAAAATCAAGGTAAATTTACATAACATTTAAAAGTGATTGAAAACCGAGCTTCCACAAATAAAATTATGATATTCATGAATTCAAGACTGGAGGTTTTAGCCTTGGTTTCAGCGAGATATGACTTGGTGGGACCTTCCTCTTCCTTGTGCCACCCTGATACCTACACTACCCATTGTATTCAAATATTGTCTATCAATACGTTCATCTAGCTCAAATGTTCTTGAGTCCATCTGTTCGAATTGAAATAATTGATTCTGTTGTTGTAGCTTGCTCTTACATGACTCAATTTTACGTTGATTGGAGAAAAGATCAACCCATATATAGATTCGAAGCCAAATTTCTTGGAATGCATTTTCCATGACATGATGAAAACCATACCAGAGAATTTCAATAGAGCCATGTTATCTAGGCATTAAATCATTTAGTATGTTGAGAAGGGGTGACTCAATCTCCAACCTTCTGCACATAAACTTGTTGCAATTATATGATAATTCCACGAGCCAAGCTACAGGGATTATTACACAACAATTTCATCATCTATTAATGTGTGTAATATTATGCATTAATGACTGGATTCTCCATAATATTCCCTCTGAAGTCTTCATTAAAACAACATGCCTCATCACCAAGATACGAGATTGGCATCTAAAGGGTTTGGTTTTTGTTAATGTAGCTCTCCCTATGTTGACCCTTATATTGTTATTATAATATCCTTTCATGATTAAGGGATATAGGTGTAATTGACTCTCCTAGAGTCAAATTCTATTCCTCCTTGAGCTAACGTTGCTCCTTTTTATGCATGATAATCCAATAATGAATTTAGATGTTGGTATATACGAAAGAATAATCATGTCAAACTGGAATGAGAGCAACATAATCCTATGGATATTTAAAGGGAGTTATTCTCTCTCCTTGTCTTTTCTTCTAACAATTTACTTGATTACTAGCATGGAATCGCCAAATAGCATAAGGCATCGGATACTCCTGGCGAAGGCTATTTCCTGACCTTTCTAGAGAGCTAAATACTCAGCTTGATTATTGGTCACGATGCCCAATCCACAAGCATAATGGGACTCCCTTTTTCCATCGAGGCCAAGAATGACTCCTCCTGCTCCTGTCTCCCCAAGATTCCCTCTGGATGCTACATCAAATAATAAAGAGAATTTATTTTGTTCCAAAAGACATCTATTGAATTCTTCTCGATCTTTCCTAAAACGAGAAATTTGCTTTGAAAGTGGACTTAACTTGAAATTGTCTACATGGTCTAGTTTCCACACTTTGATCTATTCTCTTTTAGCCGAGTTTAAATATGCTATCTCATCATCGAATAATCCTGTAGAGGTGATAACCTTGAAAAGAATGTTGGAAGCCATTTTTTCTATGGGATGAATAATAGGAGACTCATTTTAAAAGATGGATTTGTTTTGAAAAATCCAAATAAACCAATAGAGGTATTTTGGAAGCACAACCCAACATCAAATTAGAAGTGACAAGGACTTCCTCTATCATGGATACTTATCCTTCCAATTTTGAAACATTTCCTCCCAAGAGGATGAAATTATATCTACTTGGGAAATGGATGCATACCCCATCCACCATTCCTCCAAAGAATGTGGTCAGTGAAAAAATAAGTGGTCGATGTTATCTTCTACTTCCTTCTAGAATACACATCTTGATGATCCCTGTATATTTATTTTTTGAAGGTTCTTGACCATGATAATTTTTTTAACCACCAACGTCCAAAAAAATGTGTTTATTTTGGGGATGTCATCCTTGTTCCATATCTTTCCTAGCATTTAATCAAAGCTAGGAGGGATAACCTGTTGATCAAGTATGCATAGCCTTCATTGACCGAGTACTTTTTTTGAGGACTTAACATCCAAACTCATTGGTTACAATCCGTGAGGGAGTTGGGAACCATTATTTTTAAGTTTTTAATCAACGATTTTCATTGTTGCATAAGATGTGTTGGAAGATCTGTTGGAAGATTTGGTCTAATCCATCCTTCCCAATGGCCATGATCATTCTATTAGGAGATGTCTTTCAACTTGTTATACTGTGTTGTTGCATCCATGCGACTAGGTGTTTTATCTCATCTTGGTCACCAAGAGGGCCTTTAGGTGTGAATTTTTCCTTCAAGATGTTAATATACACTCCATTCCTAGAACTCCAACTAAGGTGATCAATAACTGTAGGAGCTACTTCCTTGCACAATTTCGATATTTTAGATCTGATAATTGTCTGGGTTTTTGATTTGAATCTTCGAAGGTTATTTTTATTAAATTATTTCCTAAGAAAGGTTGATTTCCACCATTCTTTGGAATATGGGATGAATTTCCATATACTTTTCACTTCAAGGGCAAGGTACATGTATTGTGAATCTTTAATAGCTAAGCCACCATGCTCCTTTAGAAATGGGACTGTATTCCAATAAAATAGATGGAAAATTTTCTCATTATTTATGCCTCTGGTCCATTAGAAATTCCTAATAATAATACTCGTTTGATTTATCATTGATTTTGTAGCCAAAATACCAGAGAAAATATAGATTGACAGAGCCAAGAGAACTGATTTAACTAGAATAACCCTTTTTGTCATGTTAAGCCGTTGGGCTCCCCAAGATTGTATTTTCCTTTGAAATTTATGTATTATATTGATCCATCCCTCCTTGGTAGATGTCCCTATAGACATAAGGATACCTAGATATTTGAAATTTTTCCACCCAAGCTCTATGGGGATATATAGTACTCAAGATATCTCGTGCAAAGTCAGGTCACTGCAATTCCATCCAAAAGTTTGACTTTTTTCCTTATTGATCAACCCCCTTGATGAATTCAAATATGTATTTAGAATCTCTTTAAAATGAAAATAAATGATCTTACAAGATCCACCCAAAACCAATGTATCATCTGCAAGTTGGGAGTGGTTAACTTCTTTAATGTTTCTAGCAATGGAAAGACATGTTAATCTTCCCTCCATTCTTACAATTTATAAGTTGAAACTCAAAATTTATTCAACCAAAAGATATAGGATGAGAGATAGGGGGAAACCCTATCTTAATCCCCTTGAGGTTGAGAAGAAGGAGCATGGCCGACCATTTATCAGAGGGGCTAACTAGGGGGAGCTAATGGATTCCTTTATTAAGCTAATGAACTTAGAGCATAAGCTAAACATTTCCATTCCAAAATATAAAATGGATTAGCATACCTAGTAGGATTTGCTTTCCATGTATATTTTTATAACAAGTCCTAGTTCTCTTTTTTTCTTACTGGAATGAATTTCTTCCTGAATGAAAAAAATATTATCTAAAATGTGATTACCCTGCATGAATCCTCTTTCATTCTCTGAGATGATTGTTGGAATATTTGTTATCAATTTCTTGGATTTCGCTTTCATTAGAATTTTTTGTGTCGAATTACATAAAGAAATTGGATGAAAACGAGAGAAGTTTATAGGTTTGGATTCTGGAATCAGAGAAATAAAGTAGGAGTTGGTATTCCCTCCCATCTTTCCCTTTATCCTTGTTGATTTCAGCATGCACATAGATGTTTCTTTATCAGAACCCAAAAATATCTAAAGAAACTTATGAACAAACCATCTAGGCCTAGAGCTTTATCTAAATCCAGTTCCCAAATTGCTTCGATAACTTCTTCCTCCTTGATAGGTTTAATGAACACATAAACAAGTTTATGTTTCATGGCTTGTCAAGTCATATTTGTGGCTATATTTCTTTCGCAGGCTCCTAATTACAACTTTCTCAACTTCACCCTCTACCTCCTAAGGTTCTGAAAATACCTTATTAGTCCTAGGCCTAGGATTTGTAGGATCATTTAAAGAGGGAATTCCACTTTTCTTTTCAAAGGGGGTTCCTCTTCATCAAACTTGGGAACGATCTCCTATGGAATTTCACCTTATTCATCCTTTTTTCACTTCTCCTTAGCCTCCTTGTTCGCCTTCTTCAATTGTTGGATTTTCATGTTCCTCTTCCCTTTGCAATTGCAACACTTCATATTGATTAGGTGAATTTGTTACCTCATTTATGCCTATCTGTCCTTGGTTCTTATTTGCAACTCCTTTACCTCTGTTTGCTCCATTTTTCTTTTCAATGTTCTTCCTACACAAGGGTCAACCTAGGTCATTTGGAACCCTAAGATTTTTTATAGTCTAGAGAAATATGGCCATATTCATGAAAGATTTTGCATTTGTATGGGATATTCTCATAGTCCGAAATATTCCCATGACACCTCTCCCCTTATGCCATTATGATTTTTGCAGGTAGTCCTTTTTCCATGTCTACCTCCTATTAATGTTTATAGATAAAACCAACATATAGGGGTTCTCCTCGATTCCAAGTGCCAATTATACCTCACACCACTTAGAGTATCAGCCCCATCCAGAGTATCACCCCAACCACCATAACTCAAGCTTTTCCTTGGCTACAATGAATAACATAAGAGAGTATGCACATAAGTCTTGAAATCAACAATAAAGTTGACATTGTGAAACACCAATTGCAATTTTTAAAAGGATGCCTTCACGAGAGGGGTGACGAGAGTGAGTCTCTAGAAGGAAAGTAATAGTACTATCTTAAGAGAGACACATGAGAGAAATGAAATATTTTTTAGATATCCAGAATAATAGTTCACATAGACACAATGATCATTAAAGTAAATACAACACACATTCGATAAGATAAACACCAAAATCCAATGAAGTAGTTCAATTTCTTTAGTACAATAAACATAAAATATATCACAAACATCCAAAGAACGGTCTTACAATATTCATGACACATGCATAAAATGTGTTGGCTCGGAAAGCTTCTGATTATTAGGTGAAATATCCAAGTACATAGTTACAATAGTGAGGTAGTAGCTCCAATAGTGGAACATTAAGTCAATCCTTGCTTATATAAAGAATAATATTCTCTCATATGCCAAGCTAGAGAAGCCAAGGTTATCTCTCCAAAGACTATGACTACTAAAATCCATCTATTTGAGTTATGATGTTTCTTTTATAACAATGGGAATGAATTTTCATATTCCTTATGGATCGTAAGTTACTGTGATGGCTCTTGGACTCCTAATTTACTTTTGAACTTCTATAAGACTCTTTGGTCCACATGTGACTTTTCATATTCCACATGTGACTCTTAGACTTCCAAACATTTCCATTTTGTCATTTTCCTTTTTATAATACATAATTACGTTGCACATCATGTGGCAAGACACACTAACACATTTGACATTGTGATGGTACTTGTACAAGCCATGACTTGAGATTGATGATATGAAACTTCATGATGATGTGACAACACCAATTTATTCTCCTTGTTGCTGTGTCTTACATTATTGCTGATATATTTTCTTTTTACTTCATCTTCACCCTCTAAAGCACCTTGGAACAATATTGGGACCCTATGAGTGATCATGAAATGTCTTTGTTCTGTCATGGTCTATTATCTCTTCATGCCTTCATGATGGTTCTTCTTTGGGCTTCTTCTCTACAAGTGGCTCTTTGGTTCTTCTCCCCATAATCTTCCTTGAGAATCACCTTGACCTACTGAAGACATACACTTTCCAATAAGGTACACTGATAACAAGGCAAGATCAATCATGAAATCATCTATTTGAATCCCACTCTACTCATGTAATAATTTGACGGTCAAGACTCTGTGCAAGGACGAAGGAGGAATGGCTTGCTAGGAATTTCATAGTTGAGCTCAATAGTGAGTGAAGGCAACACTACTCAGTAAATTTTTTTATTGGAGTATAAGGAGGGACTCTTTAGGGCCTAGCACAGTGGGCACGTGCAAGAGCTAGTGGGATGAAATTACTGACTGAAAATGTGAAACGCTCAGAGTTGAAGGAAGAGGAAGACAGTGAATGTGTTTTTTGGATTCATATTGATTGTGGGGAGGTCTCGTTGTGGACTGGAATTGTGGATCTCATAGTGTAGGAGATATAGGTATTATGAAACCAGTTCACAAAAGATAGATCAGTGCCTTAGAATTCAGCATCTTCGAGGGGGAAACCTCCTTTACATTACACAAATGAACAATTCTTGAATGATACAAATGACTAAACCTCCCTTCTATATATAGGAGTCCAAGGGTTCACAATATAATCAAGTTGACATAACAGTAATAGCATAAGGGCAAAAAAATAACAATAGTGGGTTTCTATGGGGCACATTAATAATAATATGGGGACAATAGGGGCACAATAATAACAATAAGGGCTACAATGACAATAGTAATGGGGGAATCACTAGTATTATAAGGACCTAACATGCCCCTCTCCTTCTGAAAAGTGTTGTCCTCAATGCTTGAGTAGTTTTGGATGCTTCTATATAAAATTATCATCCTCCCATGTGGAATCTTTAGCCGATAAGTTCTTCCACTTAATGAGATACTCTGAAATTTATCAATTTTGTAGCTATCAAGTTCTTGTCTCTCTGACTACTTCTGATTCCAGTATGATTTTTCCTTCCTTATCAAGTTCTAGAAATATTGTTTGAACTAGGAGCTTATCACCTATAACCTTTTTTAAACATGAAACATGGAAAACTGGGTGCACTCAGGAAGTTGCAGGAAGCTCCAATTTGTATGCCACATTACCAATCTTTTCCAACACCTTGTATGTACCATAATACTTTGGTGATAATTTATTATCCTTCTTGGCTTGCTTGAGGGACAATTGTTTATATGGTTGTAGCCGTAGGAATACCCAGTCACCTACATCAAAACTTCTTTCACTGCGATGTTGATCTGCCTCTTGTTTCATTCTATTGTATGCCAACATGAGCTTATCCTTTAAGAGTTGGAGAACTTGTTGTTGATGCTCGATGTGATGTTCCACTGCTTGAACCTTAGAATTTTATTTTAAATATGATGTGATGGATGGTGGATGATATCCATAAAGTGCCATAAATGGGGTCATTTTTGATCCAGTATGGAAGGAAGTGTTACACCACCATTCAGCTAGAGGCAACCATTTGACCCATTGTGTCTATTTATCAGATACAAAGAAATGAAGATATCCTTCCAAAAATTTGTTTACTATCTCATTTTTCCCATCAGATTGAGGATGACAAGATAAGCTATGAGCTAACTCAGTACCAAGACAACAAAATAATTATGTCCAAAAATTTCCAATGAAAATGGGATCTCTGTTTCTTACAATAATCTTTGGGTTTCCATGTAGCTTTTGAATTTTTTCCATAAATGCAGTAGAAACTGTACTGGATTTAAATGGATGCGATAATGCACAAAAGTGTGCATACTTGGTAAGTCTTTCAACTACCACCATGATGACACTCTTTCCTTCAGACTTGGGTAAACTTGTGATAAAATCCATTGAAACCTCCTCCCAACGTTGGCTTGGAATGGATAAAGGTTGTAATAAACATGGGGTCTTAATTGTTTCAACTTTATTTTGTTGGCAAGCCAAACATTCCGCCACAAACTTTTGAATATCTGATTTAAGGCCATCCCAAAATAATTCCTTATTAACCATGTGGTAAGTTTTTAAAAATCGTAAGTGCCCTCCTAAACGAGAAGTGTGCAATTCCATAAGAATATTTTTTTTTTGAGTTGGGAATTCTTAAATAGGTATAAGCGATCTTTGTACCATAACAAATCATTTTTCCAGCTAAATGTATCATATGTACTAGGATCTTGTTGTAGCTTTTGAATGAGTGCCCACACTTCTTCATCATTCTTCCATTGATCCCTTGCTTCATTTATCCAATCTAGTTGGATAATAGAAATGGCACACAACAATGCTTCCATGTCCTCATCCTTTCTTGAGAGTGCATCTGCCACAACATTTTGCTTCCCTTTTTTGTAGATGATTTCAAGGTCATAACCCAACATCTTTGTGACCCATTTTTGTTGCTCTTTAGAGGATAATATTTTTTCTAAAAAGTATTTAAGACTATCATGATCTATTTTTACCTTGAAGTGACTTCCCATTAGGTAGGGTCACCATTTCTTAAGTGCATGTGATATTGCCAACATTTCCTTCTCATAAATGGCTTTGTGTAAATACTTCCCTTTGATTGGACAACTTTCAAAAGCAATGGGTCTTTCATCTTGCATTAAAACAACACCAGTTCCATTTCCTGAAGCATCACATTCTAGAATAAAGTTTTTTGTGAAGTCTGGCATAGCTAAGACCAGTGCTTGGAACATTTCCTCTTTAAGATGTTTGAAGGCATTTGTTGCTTCTAGATTCCATGAAAATGCATCTTTCTTTAATAATGTTGTTAGAGGTGCTGATATTCTTCCATAATTCTTAACAAAATTGCGATAATACCCTGTCAACCCGAGAAATCCTTGCAGATGCTTTATGGATGTGGGGATTTTCCATTCCTTAATGGATTTAATTTTGCTAGGGTCTACCTTAACACCTTCATGAGATACAATATGATGCAGATATTCCACCTCTTGTACTCCAAAGAAACATTTGGAGCTTTTTGCATATAATTGTTTCTCCTCCAATAGTTTGAGCACCCTGTCAACATGTTGAACATTATCCTTCCTAGACTTGCTATAGATTAGTATATCATCAAAAAATATTAACACAAATTTTCTAAGGAAGGGTTTGAAAATGGAATTCATCAAACCCTGAAATGTAGAAGATGCATTTGTAACGGCAAAAGGCATGACCAAAAATTCATAATGACCCTCATGAGTTCTAAATGTTGTTTTCAGAATGTCTTCAGTCTTCATTCTGATTTGATGATATCCTGAACGAAGATCCAATTTGGTGAAGTAAATTGATCCATGCAATTCATCCAATAATTCATCAATGACAGGAATGGGAAATTTATCTTTAATAGTGAGCTTGTTGAGCTCCCTATAATCTGGACACATGCACCATGAGCCATCCTTCTTGTGCACCAATACTACTTGAGCAGAGAAAGAACTTTGACTAGGTTGAATTATACCATCCTCTACCATTTCGGCAACCATAGGTTCAATTTCACTCTTTTGGGCATAGGGATATCTATGTGGCCTGATGTTCAGAGGAACACTTCCTAGAATCAAATGAATAGCATGATCATGAACACGAATATGGGGAGGTCTTTGGGAGTCTCAAATACATTAGAATGATTGTCCATGAATTTTTGGTGATCTAGAGAAATAGATGATTTTGATGTGGGAACCTCTAGTGAACATAATTGTGCAATTATGGCTCGTTGTTCCTTCTTTAGAAGCTTTTTCATTCCATTAGAGCTGATTATCTTTCTTGGTTTCCATGCAGTACCCCTTAATTCAACTTCCTTTCCTTCTGCACAAAATTTCATGAAAAGTTCTTGAAAATTAAAAGCTATTGTACCCAAGGATTGTAGCCATTGGACTCCTAGTACAACATTTGCACCACCCATTGGAATGGAAATCATTGGGCTATTCAATACATATTCTCCTATGGATAGCTTGATATTATGGAACTTTTGAGAGAAATTTATGGTTCCTCCACTTGCAACCATCACTTGACACTCTGGTGCTAGATATAGGAAGCAATTCAATTCCTTGGCTATCTTACAATGAATAAAATTATGGGTACTCCCCGAATCAATCAACACTATTACCTTTTTCTTCTTGATATGTCCTTCTATCTTGATATTTTGAGGAGTGGTAATTCCAACCAATGCATTGCAAGATATGATCAAATTCATTTCTTCTTTATATAGGGTTTGTTCCTGGACTATATCCTCTTCTTTTGACATTTCTTGTTCCTTTTCTTCCTCATCTTCATAATCTATCTAGAATAATTTCTTCTCAACACACTTATGACCTTTAGTGTATTTTCTCTCACAACTATAAAAAATCCCTTTTTCTCTTTTTTCTTCCAATTGTTGTGGTGTCAACCTTGTAGGTTGTGGAAGGCTAGGGGCAACAACACTTCCATCTTTATAGTTGTGAGTGGTAGGCTTCCTGGTTGCCATAATTTTTCTTTCTATTTTTCTTGCTAACCTGAATGCCTTCTCCAATGAATCAGGTTCCCAAAGCGAACCTCATGTTGGATATTATCCTTTAACGTCCCTATGAACACATCAATCCTATGCTCCTTTGGAATATCTTTTAACCCTATGTTCAATTTTTGGAAGTCCTCAATGTGCTCCATCATTGAACCCTTTTGTTTGAGATTTATCAATTGGCTAAAAAAGGTGTTGCTTTTTGTATCCTCATAATGTGCTATCATTTCTTCCGTAAAAATTGCTCAAGTGACAATTTGTTTATGACAACAAAACCATCGATACCATACAAACTAATTTGGTTCCAAATATAAAGTTGCAATACGTACCTTTTGTGTGTTTTGCACATTATGGAGATCGAAAAATTGCTCCATTTGTAGTATCCATGTTCCTGGATCCTTGCCATCAAACATCCTCATATCACTTTTTGGAACATGGTGGGTATTTAATCCAACATTAGAGTCTACGAAATCATGATTAACATTTCTTTTTTTCTCATCATGAGTTTCCTTTACTACCCTTTCACCATTAGTAACGATTTCTTGTAGCAACTTATTCAAATTTATCTTCAATTCTTCCATCTTAGCGTCCATGCCATTCATCTTAGCATCCATGCCATTCATATTAGCTTCCATGCCATCCATATTAGCTTCCACAAAATCCATCTTAACTTGCATGCCATTCATATTAGCTTCCATGCCATTCATCTTGGCTTCAATTACCTTTTGTGAGAGTGAAATTTGTTGTACTTGGTCTTGTAATTTTGATATATCATATTGCATTTCTTCCTCTTCTTCACGAGTCATGCTAGAGCTTTCAAGTTGCTTACTAGGTGTTTCCATTTTCTTTCTTCGGGGCATCAATTAATGCTAATAATTCTTCACTATTCCCTTTGAATTCCTTCAAACTAATTTTTCAAACCAATCTTATGCAAAATTAAAAAAAAAAAAACTACACACCTTTTTTCACTTTGGAAGAGCTCAATATTGAATCTGTTGTATATGTGTAACTGCGGATCTCGAGTATCTAAAATCATATCCTGCAGTAGCCCTTTTAGTCCTATTTCTAACCCCGCAATTCTGATCAAGATTGGATTCTCCAAGGAAGAGTTATGCCAAATCTCCCACGGTGACCATATTATAGACTAGCTCAGTAGAGTAGACTTGTACGAAGTGCCACGTGTCATGGTTTTGACCTTAGTATCTAAACCTAATATAAAAACACTACAGTCCATCCTATTTTTTAAACATCTTACGAAATTTAAATCTGATGCTCAGAACAAAAGTTATGACAATTTCCCCCAGGTCACCTGTTTGGAATGTAATTCGGGAGTCTGCAAAAATCCTAAATTCCTTAGATCATATATCCGCAAAAATAGTAAGAAAAGCTCTAAGTTTCGGACCTGATGTTTAGAACGATTTTGACTCAAATGAGGTTTTGTTTTAGCTTCTGAAACATCGCAAAAAAAAAATTATAGCGAAAATGCCACGATGACCTGTTTGGAGCAGTGAAACCCTAGAATCCAAAGCTCTGATACCAAATGTTATGAAACCAGCTCACAAAAAGATAGAAAAGATAGATCAACACCTTATAATTTAGCCTCTTTGAGGGGGAACCTCCTTTACATTACAAAAATGAAAAATTCTTGGATGATACAAATGACTAAAACTCCCTTCTATATATAGGAGTTTAAGGTGTCACAATATAATCAAGCCGACATAACAGTAATAACAGAAGAGCACAACAATAACAATAGTGGGTTTCTATGGGGCACACTAATAATAATATGGGAAAAATTGGGGCACAATAATAAAAATAAGGGCTACAATGACAATAGTAATGGGGGAATCACTAATATTATAAGGACCTAACAATAGGACAAGTTTCTAAGTAGTGCGGAAGTTTACTAGACATGGGTTGATGGCTTACTGAATGAGACTACACAAGGTGCTATGAAAGAGAAGCAAGCTTAGTGTATTTCACAATATTCTTTAGAAATTATGTAAGAGAGGCTGCATTAACAACTAGTATTGTAGCATGCACTAGGGAGGAAAGAAAAATAAGGCATGGGGTAGTGAGGGGTTCCATTTGTAGAGAAGGAAATACTAGCCATTGAAAGTGCGACTTGCTCAATTCTTAAGGGGTAGGCTCCTATGTTAGCATATTTGAGGACTGTAGTGGCTCCGACATGGACTAAATGTCCACTAGAAATGCACAATGTGCTCAGAGAGGCTAGCAGGAAAAGATTATTGTGCAGTTGGTTGAGACAAGTAGCAAAAGGTCAAGTCACTTTACGAGGAGTGTGTTCACTACAATGTGAAGGAAGGAGAGCGTTTGCATTATGAAATTTACTTTTTCAAGGGTGTGATGAAGGTCCTTGATATCACCCAGAAGTCCTCCATGCACTATCCAAGGAAGAACTGATCAAATCTTAGTGCAGTGAGTTAATACAAGCAAAAAGGGTCAGGTGACTATGCTTTGAGGGTTCTTAATATGAAATCATAGGATATTTCCTTAAGAAAGACTCGGTTCACAAGCTTGGGAGGGAGAGATATCATCAATGAGGCTCATGGGTAGGTTGTGCTAATCAACTATTAAAAGGGTTAATGATTTCATAACTTACATTCGGCATGAGGACCAAGGAGAGCTCCGTAATGGCCAAGTGTGGGACCAATAGAGCAAGAGAGGGAAAAACATTTGAATGAAACTCAAACATAGGTCACACACATGAATCCCATTAATAAAAGCCAAGGGAATTCATGGCACTCATGATTAGTAATCACACCTTGAAACGAGAGCAAAGTGACACTTATTTTTAAGTGGACAGTTGAAATGTCACATTGCGACACTTAGAATACAAGTTGCGACAGAACTGTCTTCCGTGACCAAAACGTGTGCTAAGCTATAGGAATGTGTCTAGCACATATTATTATGATATATAGGACCATATAATGCAAACGAATGCACTAGAACTACCTTTCATGATATGAAAAGGTGCAACACATACATGAGTGAGAATAGTTAGCAACAATACTTGCGATAGAAAAGAAAACCTGAAAATGACACTTGCAAAAGCTAAGGAAAGTGAAAGAAACACATGCTAGAGAAAATATAACATGAAAATGAAACTTTTTAAAGTGAAATAAAGAAGAAATGATAGCCACCAATGTGAAAGGGACACTTGTTAAGGCAAAGGTGCACAAAAGTGACAGTTAAGAAAACTCACTACAATAATTGCAACCAACATGAGAGGGATTGTCGAGTGATATAGTGGATTGAATTTCAGCATGGGTTTAATATTGCACAGACATTGTCCTTATGGACTCTACAGTCACTTTCAATAGTGACTTTGCAAGCACTATAACTGAACATTGCACAAGCTCTATTTATAGAGACTACAGAAAGCTTACTCTCAAGATTTGCGGAATGCATATCTAAGATTGCTAGAGAGTTGTGGACTTATGAATTAAAGAAGAATTGAGCATTTGTGACAAAGTGAATTTGAAACTTAGGATATGATAAGAATAATTTAGTGCTTTGAAAACATCCACCAACCATGAAGTGACCATAGAGCGAAAAATCTTAAGATCCTCAACAGGCTCCAAAATTCAAGGGTAGGAAAAACTTTGGAGGGTGTTGATCGTAGCATGAACACATGGTTACACGCTAGTAGAATTGTAACTTCTCTATTTAGGCCTTATATTTATGTGAAAGGTCTCGATATTTCAAGAAGTATTGATTCACCATGTAGATTATCGCAGCTTTTCCACTTATCCTGGTTAAAGATGTAGTCTCTTCTTCTCCTTTATGAGCTTCAAACACATTTACAAAACTAGTCATACCTCAACTATTTTTATAGGGGAGAAGGATAGTAAGTATACCAATATTATGAAAATCATAGTTAAGAAGATTCCCTGGTGTTTCTCCACTTCCATTGAGCCTATTCAGTGCCCGATCGAAGTCACCTCAAGTAACCAAAAGCATCCATTCACTGCCAACATGTCTGTTTAGTACCCTAACGAAGTTGTTTGCTTCACCTCTCTGCGTAGGAAGCATTTCTCTTCCTCACCTATTTATTTAGTTACTAATAAAATGTGCAAAGGAACTTATTTATATTGAAGGTAGAATAGGGATCCCATCTTATTTACTTACAAGAGAGTTTATTTATTTCTTAAGGGATTAAAAAGATAACTAGACTTAATATGCATGTTTAGATTTTTCTCCTTTCCCTTCTCTACTTAATTGAATCAATAGGTCAAAACACCATTCAATACAAGATTGAGTTAGGAGTGAAGATCCTAATAAATATTCAGGCTTTTTTATTTGGCCAAAGGCTTTCTATTTAGTACGAGTCATATTTTTTGTTCAAACATCATCAACTTTAAATATATAGAGACCCAAACAAAGAAGAGGGTAATATATTAACAAAGAAATGCTTGTCATCACAATAGCCTTTCAAAAATTTTCCACATTATCTTTTGAACCAAAGGAACACCTTTCATGAAGAGCCTTATTATACACAAAATGAAAGAAAATACATTACAAAGAAAGAGATCAAGACGAAAAGAACAAAGAAAACTGAATACTAAAAGCAACATGAAAAGGTAAGAAATCAAAGGAGAGACTAAAGGAGCAAAACTATGGGGTGAGTGCACAAGGGAAACTATAATGTAATTAGACCTATTCATAACTTAACCTGCTAGAAGGTCAAGGCTAAGTGTAATTGAATTTCCACTGTAAACACCATAACCTCTCCCACCCTACAGACACAAAGATGTGAATGATTAGAATCAATATAAAACAATGTGTAAGAGTAATAATAACAACTTGTAAAGCTTGCACAATGAACTGAAGGTATTCCTTATTAGAGGAAATATGTGCCACGCTAACTAGGTTTAATCAGTCTCGAGCTTTGCCTTGTTGATTCAAATGACTATCATACAAACCTTTAAGGTTGCTAGTAAATATACATTCATTCATGTCTTTCTCTTTTGCAAACATCAATAATTATCAGAACTTATTATTTTTGGCAGAGATTGCTAGGTAATATTGTTTAAACTATTCAATGATTGGACCTCGATATTCAAAACAACCAATTTGGAAACTGTAAAACTCATGAGAAAATATTTTTTCAATTAACACAATTGAATCACAAAGAGAATCATCTAAGGGGAATATGATTTGATCTTGTTCAAAAATATTGTCAATATGTTGAGGACCTAACATAAGTATCAACTCATGCTGAAGTACCTCGACTATCCAACAATCACCTGAATAGTAAAATGATGAATCGTAACAACTATCACCAGACTCACCAGTGGGAACATGATACTTTGAAAGTGAATGGTAAAAATGAGTGTTACAATCAGATTGATCAGTTAGCATTAATGATTCTTGGTAGTCATGTGTCAAATTAAATATAATATCTATATATACATAATTGTTTTGGTCCACTAAATGACCCAAATATTTTCTAGCACTCTAGAATAGATATTGTGCCAGAAAGGTGATCAATTTCATAGCATACACAAGGGGAATGAGAAGGTGATGAATCTCAAAAAAATTTGGCAGGCATAATTTTTCCAGCCAAATATGAACTTTGTCTTGATAACCAGAATGATAAGCATTAAAATTGTCTACACCCGTGAAAGATATGTTTTCGGATCCTGGGTCTGATATAATGGATTTACGTGATGGCGAGAGATTAATTAAACAAGTATATTTTATCTGATCTGGGGTTATATATTAAGGATTAAAATAATTAAAGTATTTTAAGAGTAAGTTCACATCTAGTGGAAGAATTTTAAAGAAATAAATATGCATGAAAAAAAGATCCAACCTAGTTTTGAGATCTCTTCATGATTGCGAGAACCTGACATAACCATTAAGAAGAGTTGAAATGCCTTGACTTCTTGACAAGTCTTTGAACTTTACGATGATGGATCATAAAATTTGGGTGGCTTAGAAAGATCAATAGGTAGATACACACCACTATCATCACATGTTTCAATCAAAATACTATAAATGATGCCACTGGTTGGATCATATTTAAGATTAATTATATGAGATTATTGATGGATAGAGAATTCATATACATTAGTCAAAGAACTCCATTGACCATTAGAAGTTGTAATATCTTCTTCTTGAGTTATGAAATATCTGCAATTAAACAAATCATGATTTATAGATTCAATCTTTTCATCTTCTAATCGTAATACCACACCATATTGTACCTTATTGTAATCAAGACTAGAGGGAAAATGGTCCAAAGAATTAGGAGAAAATGTCAGTCTAATAGGTTCATCAGACACATCTAGGTAGAGTAAACAATGTGTTAAATGTGAGGAAGGATGAGAATATTTAGGTAAAGATATTCTAATTTTAACTAAATAAAGTCGAAGATTAACTGAATCATCACAATTAACATCAACATAATGATAAAATAAAGGCATACCATTGTGATTCTCATATTGATCATGTTCTTCTTTAACTGGTTATATTGAAGATTGACAAGGATGATAAATTATTTCCTGAGGCTTGATATATGGAGATGTATGAACTAGGGAAATTTTAGGAACATCTTGAACTAAAAAATCATCCTAGTCCACAAATGGAGATTGTAAGTTATTATAAGTAGGTTTTAGATTGATACCTTGCAAGTTTAAGCCTTTAGTAGAAGAAAAGATATCATATGATGTGCTTGGGCATGCACTACCATATGAAATAGTGGATACATGGTTATTAGGGTGATGGTTGTCTAAATTCTTGAATTGAATGTAGGGCTTACAACTATTTGATAAGTTATCAAGATCAAAAAATCGGTGATCAGGCAGAAATGCAAGATTATCATCTTGAACGAGGGAAGAGAGATTGGACATACCTTTACAAATATTGTCCTCTACATGTGAAACGCAGCCGCTTTGTTCTTGATTAGTGCTTCAAACAACATGTTGAAGATGATTAAGAGTTGAAATAGGTTGATCAAGTGGACTAAGGAATCATGAGAGATGGATGGTATAGGTTGAAGGGTATCCCTTGAGGAAATCATACCTTCAATCAAATCAGATTCAAGATTTGAACTATGCATATTGATATGAATTTAAAAAACCATGAGATCAACCTTCACCTCAAGCTTCTTGTAGTTATTGAACCATTCCATTTTTTCTTTCATAGAATCTAGATCATGGAGAGTAGCTGACTCTCGAGAAGTCAAATCAACAATTTGATTTCCATATTTCCAAATATTAACATCAGCACAACGAGTCACCCAAATTGGTACTAGAAGAGGAGGAGGACAAGGAAGAACAACATTAGTAGGTTCCTCCTAACAAATTAGGAGTGACCCTGATCATCATAACGTGGAAGAGAATAATCATCAAACAGTTCAAGTTCAAATGACTTCATGGAGTGGAGAATCAGGGTCTAAAAAATTTCACTAATAAAATTATAGTCAAAATCTTCTCCATGAAAATCATAGCTAAGGTGAAGAAACTGATTAATAAAATCCTATAATATTCACCATATTTGATTCTAAGTGGATCAATCCTTTACAGACATCCTAGTAATCATACATGTCAAGGGCTTGATGAGACTCCTTAAATGGTTATTCGAATGAATGAATGGAAGCAACTAATAGAGTATAACACCATTTCTTAACTCAAACTTCAAGAGTAAGGGTGGGTAATTTATTAGAAACATATTCACATTTGATTTCATAATATTCATGAAATTTGAGAAATAGATTTATCTGCTCAGCTATGAATGGTTCACCCTCACCATCAAATTTCAATTGAGAAAAGTCATCAATTAATTCCATGAGGACTTTAAAACTTGAACTATTAGAAAAAAATCATGGGATTATGATTTAGGAATGATCCATTTAAGATAAGGGATTCAAAACATACTCAATGAGAACAAATGTCATTTTACCCTCCTTCTAGTGCCTGAATGTTGATGGTGTTGGATACCACCAACATATAGGGGGTCTCCTTGATGTGAATTCCTAAATAGAACTCACACCGTTTGGAGTAGGAGCCCCATCCAGAGTATTAACCTAGCCACCATAACTGAAGGTTTTCCTTTTTTGCAATGAATAACATAAGAGAGTCTCCACATAACCCTTGAAATCAGCAAGCAAGTTGACATTTTGAAACACCAATTGCAGTGTGTAAAAGGAGGACTGCATGAGAGTGGAGACAAGAGTGAGTCTCTAGAAGGAAATTAATACTACTATCCTAAGAGAGGCACAAGAGGGAAAGGAAAGGTTTATTAGATATCTAGTGAAATAGTTCACATAGACACAACAATAGTTAAAGAAAATACAACACATGCAACATGATAAGAGCTAAAGCCAATGAAGTAGTTTAATTTCTTTAGCACATATGAACATAACATATACCACAAACACCCAAAGAATAATCTTACAATATTTACAATATATGCATGAAAATGAATTGGATAAGCGAGCTTCTGATTATTAGGTGAAAGATCCAAGTATACTGTTACAATAGTGAGACACTAGCTCGAATACTGGAAAATTAAGTCACTTTTTGCTTCTCCAAAGAATGATCTTGTCTCCTATGCCCAGCTAGAGAATCCAAGGCTAGCTCTCCAAAGCCTATGACTCCCAAAAGCCATTTTCTTGAGTTATGAGGTTTCTTTTATGACAAGGGAAATGACCTTTCATATCCCTTATGACCCTTGAGTTACCATCATGACTCTTGGACTCCTAAGTTACCTTTGAAATTATATAAGAATCTTTGGTCCACCTGTGACTTTTCATATTCCACATGTGATTCTTGGACTTCCACAGATTTGCAGTTTATCATATTACTTTTGATAATACATAATTACATTGCACATCATGTGAAAAGACACATTAACAAATTTAACATTGTGATGATATTTGTATAATCCATGACTTGTGTTATGCTCTTAACCTGCAAAGCGATACCCAAACAGAGAATTTGCGAAGAAAAGATACCGAGAACACAAAATATGCGAAGAAAAGATACCCAGAGCACAAAATAGCAATGATTTTATTATCCAGAGAGAAATGTTCACAGGCCTCTTCGAGGGGGCAACCTCCAATAGAGCAGAGCTCGATTACAAAACAAGACACAATACTCCTCGCAGGGAGTCTCTATCCTTTATATATGACTCATACATGCAATACCACGAGCCAATATCGTGGATTTTATTAATACCATCTATCTAATACTACCGCCCATTTACCATCTAACTAATACTTCCGCCCATTTGCAACTAACTGTGGTCCCGTCATTAATTGCGGGTTAACCACTTACAATTATTAATATGGGCTTTATTGACTCTTGACTATGACGTGATCCCATGACATAAATAAGGGGGTTAGGGTGGGACCCTAACATGCCCTCCCCCTTAAGACTAGCCTTGTCCTCAAGGCTGAAGCTGCGGAAACTGCTGAAGAATAGCGGCTGGTTCCCAAGTTGCATCTTCCGGCGAGGTGTCTTTCCATTTGACTAGGACCTCCTTAATCACGCGGCCACGCAGGTGCTTGTCTTGTGTGTCTAGAACCTGTTCAGGTTGAAGCCAGATTGATCCTTCTTCATCCAATTCAGGTAGACTGGTTTGAACTCGGCAATTGTTCCCAATCACTTTCTTGAGGCACGATACATGGAAAACTGGGTGGATTTTTGCTGTAGGTGGCAAAGCCAGCTTGTAAGCCACTTCTCCAATGCGCTGAAGTACTTGATATGGTCCGTAGAATTTTGGAGAGAGCTTTTGACAGCCCTTCTCTTTGAGTGATGTTTGCTTATATGGTTGTAGCTTCAAAAAGACCTGATCCCCTTCTTGAAATTGGCGCTCTGAGCGATGTTGGTCAGCCTGTTGCTTCATACGGTTCTGAGCTTGATGAAGATTCTCGCGCAAGTGGGCCAGCATGGTTGCACGGTGTTGTAAGAGTTGATCCACTGCTTGTACTTTGGAGCACCCCGTGAGATAAGAAGTAGGGGACGACGGAAGTTGTCCATAGACTGCTTCATAGGGAGTCATTTTGGTGGTGGCATGATAGTTGGTGTTATACCACCATTCCGCCAGAGGTAACCACTGTGCCCAAAGGTGTTGTTTTTCTGAAGTGAAACACCTCAGGTAGGTTTCTAGGCATTTGTTGACGGCTTCGGTTTGACCATCTGTTTGCGGATGATATGAAGTACTGAGTTTGAGTTGAGTGCCTTGTAGTCTGAAGAGCTCCTGCCAAAAATTACTGGTGAAGATTGGGTCGCGGTCGGACACAATCGAAGTGGGCATGCCATGCAATTTGAAGATTTGATCCATGAAAGTTTGAGCAACCAAACTAGGTGTGAATGGTTGGGGTAGAGCGCAGAAATGAGCATACTTCGATAGTCGGTCCACAACCACCATGATGACTGATTTGTTCCCAGACTTTGGAAGACCTGTAATGAAATCCATGGAGACCTCCATCCAAATTGACGCCGGAATGGGCAATGGTTGTAATGTGCCTGGTGTGTTGACGGTTTCCCCCTTGTGGCGTTGACAGACGTCACATTCTGCTACAAACATAAGGATGTCCTGTTTCATGCCGGTCCAAAAAAATGATCTTCTGGTGCGAGCGTATGTCTTCTGAAAGCCCGAATGTCCTGCAATGGGAGAGGAGTGCAATTCTGCCAAAATGCGACTTTTGAGGGTGGATGTTGGTGATATGACGACTCTGTCCTTGTAGCGAAGAATATCATTCTGCCACGAGTAGCCCTTGCTGGAATTAGGATCTGCTTGTAATTGAGAAATGAGTTGGGAGAGCTCAGGATGTGAAAACCATTCCCCGCGAGCCTCTTCAATCCAGTCTGGAATGGGGAGGGATATTGCGAGCAGAGTACTTTCCTCCTCAAATTGGCGTGACAATGCATCTGCTACCCTGTTGTCTCTCCCTTTCTTGTAAATGATCTCATAATCATAACCCAGCATTTTGGCTAACCATTTATTTTGTTGGGGGAAGATAGGCGTTGCTCCAAAAAATATTTAAGACTGTGATGATCTATGCGGATTTGGAAACGTCGCCCCAACAAGTAAGGTCGCCAGGTCTCAACTGCATGTAAGATGGCCATCATTTCCTTCTCATAGGTAGATTGGCCCAAGTTCTTCCCACTTAGTTGTTGGCTGGTGAAGGCCAATGGTCGCCCTTCCTGCATTAAGACTGCTCCAATACCTGTTCCCGAAGCATCAGATTCAATGACAAATGTTTTGGTGAAGTCCGGTAGTGCTAAGACTGGAGTGGAACACATGGCGGTTTTGAGAGCGGTAAATGCCTGTTGTGCTTCTTCGTTCCAGAAGAAGGAATTTTTCTTGAGAAGTTGCATCAGGGGCTTCGCTATGCGGCCATAGTTGCGGACAAATTTACGATAATAGCCTGTGAGACCCAAAAATCCTCTCAAGCTTTTCAAGGTCTTAGGTTGAGGCCATTCTTGCATTGCCTGGATCTTTTTGGGATCAACCTTGACACCTTCACGGCCCACAATGTGGCCTAAATACTCAACTTCTTCCATGCCAAATGCACACTTAGACATTTTGACAAATAGTTTATGCTTGCTGAGCAGTTGCAAGAGGATATCTACATGCTTAAGATGTGCCGCCCAAGTGCCACTATAGATGAGGATGTCATCGAAGAAGACCAGGACAAATTTTCTGAGATATGGTCTGAGGAGGTGATTCATAAGGCTCTGAAAAGTAGAGGGGGCATTACAGAGACCAAATGGCATGACCAAGAACTCATAATGGCCTTCATGAGTTCTGAAAGCTGTCTTGGGAATGTCAACTTCCTTCATGCGAATTTGGTGGTAGCCTGAGCGAAGATCCAATTTAGTGAAGAATTGAGCCCCATTGAGTTCGTCCAGCAAATCGTCAACCACTGGGATGGGAAATTTATCTTTGACTGTTAACTTATTGAGGGCCCTGAAGTCTGGACACATCCGCCACTCCCCATCTTTCTTGAGGACCATGACGACTGGAGATGAGTAAGGACTAATACTAGGACGAATGACACCTGCTTCCAACAATTCCTTGATGATTTTTTCTATTTCATTCTTTTGGGTGAACGGATGTCTGTATGGCCGCACATTTGGGGGTTGGGCCCCTGGGACCAATGTGATGCTATGATCATGTTCCCCTCGCGAGGGTGGAAGTTCATGAGGTTTGTCAAAGATCGTCTGATGTTTATTCAAAATCTGTTGCATCTCAAGATGAATTGGCGAAGACATGGTATCTACTACCTGGATGGCATTAAATTGAGCTACTACTCCATGATGGCCCTTTTTTTAACAATTTTTCCATACGATGCGAGCTTATGATAGAAGGGGCTCCCGCTTGTAGCCCACGGAGGGTATGTGTGTAGTCGTTCTGCTTAAAACTCATATATAACTCCTGGAAATCCATTGTGATTGGCCCAAGAGTGCGGAGCCATTCCGCACCTAGGACAATGTCGCAACCCCCCATGTGTATTGCAAACATGTGGGTTTTCAATTGATAATCCCCCATTTGAATTTTGACATTTTCACAGCGACCTTCACATTTCATTGTGCCTCCATCTGCAATCTGGACTTGGAAGTTAGAAACTGCTCAGACATAACAATGTGCTGCTTCAGCGATCTTTTGGTGGATGAAATTATGGGTACTTCCACTATCAATCAAAACTATTACTGGCCGATGTTTAAGAAAACCCCTGATTTTGAGAGTTTGAGGTGAAGAAATTCCTGCCAATGCATGTAGCGAAATCATTGGTTCATCAGATACCATCTCCTGTTGGTTATCTTCTTCGGTCGCCTCTGGTTCCTCAAGTGGTGGATCTTCCTCGGTGGAGCTGTAGTCAGTGGCATCTATTTGAAAAAACTTGTGCTCTTTGCATTTATGACCCAGGGAATATTTTTCATCACAGTAGTAACATAGTCCTTGCTTCCTTCTTTCGGCCATTTTTGCAGGTGACACCTTTTGAATCTTAAGTGTTTGGGTCATATTGGGAGCCTGTGAGGGACAACCTTTAGCGGGAAAGTTGGGGCGACTGGACTGAGCTGCTAATGCCCGTTCCACCTTACGGGCTACCTAGCAAGCCTCGTTCCATGTGGGGGGATGGTGGAGTAGAACCTGAGCTTTGATGGCTTCTTTAAGACCGCTGATAAAGCATTCCATGTAGAATTCATCTGTGAGCCCCTTAGTGCGGAAGGCTAAGGCTTCAAAAGCGGTAATATATTCATCCACTGTACCCGTCTGTCGGAGCTTAGTGAGACGCCCCAAAAAAGAGTCTTCCTATTCAAAGCGATTTCGAAGAGCTTTGGTAAATTGGCCCCAATTCTTAAATTGTCCATTGCAACGCTGATACCATTCCTTCCATTGCCATCGTTCACTGTCCAAGTACATGGTGCCCACCATAAGCTTAGTCCCCTCATCTATGATGTGATTCAATTGAAAATACTGCTCCATTTGTGCTAGCCATGCGGACGTGTGAGAACCGTCAAATTTATGCATATCCAACTTGGGAGGTCTCTGATTGGGTGGTGGATGGGTGTGCCAGACGTGAGGAGAGTGGCTAGACTCCCCCTCATGGTATTCATGACCCTTATACGCCTCCTCGTGGGCTGGCTCCTTGCCCTTGTCCTGTAGTAGGCAATCTAATCATTTAAGATGATTTTCGATCCTTTCCACCACGGAGTGGAGGGAGTGCACCTCTTCTTCTAGTTTTTCTACCCTTTCATTGGCCATTTCTTGAGCGCGAGTTTCTACCATACACCCGTCTGACGAAAATTTGGGACCGCCGAAAATTTTTTTACTAAGAATTGAATGGTACCACCTTGCTCAGCTCGTCGTCCTGATTCTGATGGGCTAGGTCACCAATAAGCGCCCTGGAAGATCTCAGACTCTTTTTTTTTTTTTTTTTGAAAACTCCTAACGGAGTTTTACTCCTTTCTGATCAATACTGCAGTCGCCAAATCCTCAAAATGTCAATGCCACCAAAAGTCCTGTGAAAATTATATCCAGGTACAGGAACCCTTTCCCACTACTCCGATCTGGCGAATCTGGGAGATTTGAATGGTGGAACAACTGCTGCTGCTGATCTGGAATGTCCGATCTGGCGAATCTGGGAGATCTGAATGGTGGAACAACTGCTGCTGCTGATCTGGAATGTCCGATCTGGTGGATCTGAGAGATCTGAATGGTGGAACAACTGCTGCCGCTGATCTGGAGATGATGTGTGATCCCTCAAGAGAAAGGGAACTATGGTCTTGGGGAGTGTCAGGTGCTACAGATCGCAATATACATAAGGGTCTGACAGTAGTACTCGGCCCAATGTTTCAGGGCTCTAACTAAGGAGGATCGACCGTACCCTTAGTCGTACAACCCGACTACCCTATCGTACGGGCGAGTAATCTCTCCGAGTGCTGTTCTCGGTGTACTGTAGCCACAAGACGGCCGAAGTTTTTATCTATGGTGAGGTTTCAAGGGAGCTAGGGGGCTTCCTATATACCCAGAGGGTACGTGGAAGACAGTCCGTGCGCAGTTCTGTCTAATGCGCTACTACTTGAAGGGGTACCCACAGGGGTTACAAGGGAATCCAACAGACGTGACCACCTCTTGTATTTCCTGCGTGCATGCCTCCCCAAATCCGCAGGTTTATGCGCTTAACAACAGATCCCGTGGTTTAAAGACGTCGGAACACGTCTCTAGCCTAAAAAATTTTTGCTAAAATTTGGAGATCCCACCGAGCCCTGGAAAGTGCTCTGATACCACTTGTTATGCTCTTAACCTGCAAAGCGATACCCAAACAAAGAATTTGCGAAGAAAAGATACCGAGAACACAAAATATGCGAAGAAAAGATACCCAAAGCATAGAATAGCAATGATTTTATTATCCAGAGAGAAATGTTCACAGGCCTCTTCGAGGGGGCAACCTCCAATAGAGCAGAGCTCGATTACAAAACAAGACACAATACTCCTCGCAGGGAGTCTCTATCCTTTATATATGACTCATACATGCAATACCACGAGCCAATATCGTGGATTTTATTAATACCATCTATCTAATACTATCGCCCATTTACCATCTAACTAATACTTCCGCCCATTTGCAACTAACTGTGGTCCCGTCATTAATTGCGGGTTAACCACATACAATTATTAATATGGGCTTTATTGACTCTTGACTACGACGTGATCCCATGACATAAATAAGGGGGTTAGGGTGGGACCCTAACAACTTGGCATTGGTGACATGGAACTTCATTATGATGTGACAATGCCAAGTTGTTCGCCTTGTTGTTGTGTCTTGCATTTGTCATGATAGATCTTATTTTTAATTCATATTCCACCTCAAAAGGGCCTATTATTAGTATTGGGACCCTCTCAGACATCACAAAATGTATTTTTTTTGTCATGGTCTAGGATCTCTTCATGTATTCACAATGTTTCTTCTTTGTGCTTATTTTGTGAAAGTGGCTCTTTGATTATTCTCATTTTCATTTTACTCGAGCATCACCTTGCTCTGTTGAGGAGGTACAACTCCCAATAAGGTTCACTCATAACAAGGAAATATCATTCCTAAAACCATCTATCCTACTCCTACTCTACTCATGGAAGAAGCCGACGGTGAAGACTTTGTGCAAGGAATGAGGAAAGTCTTGTTGGGAATTGCACAATTGAGCTCAGGAGTGGTTGGACGAAGGCACTACTATTGAGAAGAACTGAACCGTGTCCTATAAGGAGGGGATCATTAGGATATGACATAGTGGATAGGTGCAAGAGTTGAAGGAAGAGGAAGATAATGACTGTATAGTTTGGCTTCAAAGTGACTATGGAGACGTACCGCTATGTACTAGAACTACACATTGCATAGTGTAGGAGATATAGAACAAGTTTTTACACAGTGGGGAAGTCTAGTGGACACGGGTTGAAGGATTTCTGAGTGATACTACGCAATGCATTGTGAAGGAAATGCAACCTTAGTGTACTATGAATTTTTCTTTACCAATGATCTAGAATAGGATACACTATCCACTAGAAGTGTGACATGCACTAGGGATTCAAGAAGAACAAGGCATGGTGTAGTGAGGGTTCCCAATCAACAAAGAAGGAAGATTAGTCACTACAATTGCGAATTGCATAGTGCTTAAGGGGAATGATCCTATGTTAGCACATTTGTAGGATGCAATGGATTAATCATGGAATAACTATCCCCTATAAACGCATAATGTTCTTAGAGAGTCTCATTGGAAAATAGGATTATGCAGTTGGTTGATACATGGAGCAAAAGGTCAAGTCACTTTTCTGGGAGGGTGTTCATTTCAATGCGAAGGAAGGAGGGCATTTGCATTGTGTAGTTTTATTTTGCAAGGGGGTGAAGAAGATCCTTGTTATTACCTAGAATTACTCCATGTGCTATGCAAGGAAGAAGTGATCAACATTTATTGCATTGTCAGTATAAGTAACAAGGGTCATGTGACTATGCGTTGAGGGTTCTCAATGTGCAATCATAGGAGATGACCTTAAGAAAGACTTAGTGCAAAAGTCCAGGAGGCAGAGATATCATCAATGAGGCTCATGGTTAGCTTGTGCTCATCTCCTAGTAGGAGGGTTAATGCCTTCATAACTTGGATTGGGTAAGAGGACCAAGAATAGCTCCATAATGTCTAAGTATGGGACTAGTAGAGTAAGAGAGGGAAAAGCATATAAACGAGACTCAAACATAAATGACACACATTATTTCCATCAATACAAGTTACGGGAATTCACAAGACTCATGATTAGAAATAATGCCTTGAAAAGATAGCAAAGTGAGACGTATTTCTAAGTGCGAAAGTTGAACATCACATTGTGGCACTTAGAATACAAGTTGTGATAGAAATGTTGACTGTGAGAAAAAAGTGCACCAAGTTGTAGGAATGATTCTAGAACATATTATTATGATATATAGGACCATATTATGTATAATATTTTTCTAGAACTTCCTATGGTGATATGCAAAGGTGCGACGCATACATGAGTGAGAATAGTTATAAGTCATACTTGCGACAATAAGAAAACATGAAAATAACACCTGGAAAAGCTACAGAAAGTGAAAGCGAAACATACCAAAGTGAAGATAACATGAAAATAAAACTTGATAAAAAAAATAATCAAAAAATGATATTCATGAAAGTGAAAGCGACACTTTGTGAAAGAAAAGTTGTGCAAAAGTGGCAGTTAAGAAAACTCACTAAAATAGAACTACAATTACAACCAAAGTGAGAGGGACTATCGAGTGATGTAGCACAATGACTATCAGCATGGGTTCAAAATTCCGTATGTAATTTCCTTAGGGGATTTGTAGTCACTATTAATAGTGATAGTGCAAGCACTGGAGCTAAACATTGTGCAAACTCTCTTTCTAGATATTGTTCAAGCCCTACTCTCATGAATTTCACAATGTCTATCTAAGCTTGCAAAAGAAAGGCACACTTGTCAATTCAACAAGAACTAAGCATGTGTGAGCGATTGTATTTGACACTTAGGATGTTAGAAGAATACTTAAATACTTTGAAGAACATCAACTGACCATGAAGTGACTATGGAGCGATAGATTATAAGATTGTCAGTAGGCTTCAAAATTCAAGGGTAGGAAAATTTTTGGAGGGTGTTTGTAATGCCAATATGTATTTCTTTTTCAAACATTGGTTATTTTTATACTTTTGAACTGTTAATGGCTATGGAAGCCAGAATGAGAATTAGGTGATGAAGTAAATTATTTTATTGTTATTGATATAATCAATAAATTGTTTGGAGAAATTCAGGAAAGAGTAGCAGAGTTTAGAAGATTTCTTGCCATGTTGGGAAAAGTTGTTGGTTTTCAAGTCGATATGATGTATCTCCTATAAAAATATCCTAAAAAACCCTAGGAGAAGATAATTAGAAAGAAATTCACTTAACATGATGGGAGAGAAAGATTATGTTAAATCACCTAGTTGGAGAAAAATACTAAGTAGGGTGGAATAAAGCAATGCGAGAGAAAAATGTAGGCTTTAAAGAAAAATGGAAAGAAAATTTTCAAATAAAGTAAAAGAAAAGGCCTAGGCAAAAAGGTTTGCAGACTTAAAAGGATGATGCTGCTAAAATCTTCTTGGAGGAGAATCTATAAAATAAACCACCAACGAATCAAAGGGGTTGTTGATTCTTGAAGACAAGAAGGTCTTAGCTCGAGGGGAATTGTTGGAGATAGTTCATGGATGGGTGGAACATGCTCAGTTCTTTAATATTCCCCAAGCATTCCATTATGGTTAGGAAATGTATATGTTCTATCTTTTCATATTGTTATTGAAATGGATCTATGTTAGAATGTCAATTGAAGATAAGATATATGAATAAAATAGACTGCATAAGTAATAGTTGCACACACACACACACATATATATAGATATGTAAAAGAAACCTAAGCTAAGGAGCGATCTAGTCTTTGTATTAATATAACTTACACAATGCAAGTCTATTTCTAGTAGTAGATGCTATAGTTTCTGCATACATGCATACCCTCTCGGAATTCTTTACATGAGTTAACTCACCGAAAAGAGAGTAGTTATCTATGCAATTATAAATGCATGCATGCGGAGAATAAATATTACTTAAACATTGTCATGGTATATTGTGAACTAATTCATCTCGGCTCTTTTTATTTCTACTATAATAACTATTATTTTAAAATATGATTGCCAAATTTTCATTGATCTGTATTTTAATCAACATAATGCAATGGATATGGATAATGTATTTAAATACGTAACCATTATTTATATAAGTAAACATGTGTTACTCATGTAAATCTTAAACATCAAGGATTTTCCTCTTAAGTCTCGCTAGAAAGTAAGTGGAACATTTTGCCTTATTGAATGCATGCACTTCGAATTTAAATGAGATATTCTTTTAACTTGGTCTTGATTATACATGCATAGATCCTAATGGTTTATATATTTTATACTTAAAAGGGTTACATTGGAAGTGACTAAATAGGAAAAATGAATCAAACCATGGTTAACAATTAACACACGGAAATGATAAATATTTTTCTTGTACATTAAGACTGATGGGGCATAATTTCTACAACGAAGTAACCGTACATCAAATATGGTTACGCTAGGTAGATAATAAGATGTTACCATAATAGTTCAAAATGACGTTAGAGCTAAACTGGCATGGAGTACAGTCAACTCTTGCTTCATATCAACAATAAAAATATGTAGAACAACCCTAAAGTGTACATTTTATAAGCAACATGGAGAAATGATCAAATTAACTTTGTTTCATATCTTAGTGCAGGACAAGTATACAAGTATTTCACATGATAGAAAAGTTGATAATTTATTTAACAATGAAATCATACATGCTTATTCTAGATCTTGAAGTTATTGTAAACTAGAGTATAATATCACCAGAGAAAAATTGTCTACTAGTGTGAAACTGTGACCATGAATAATTTATATAAATCTCAAAAGAATTGTATTGCACTTAATAATAGAAAGTGACAACTAACTGGAAATAATTGGAAAGGTATTGTATTTGGTTCCCCACACATATATAGTGTTAATGAAATCATATATGCTTATTCGAGATCTTTAAGTTATTATAGAATAGAGTACAATATCAATAGAGAAAAATTGTCTACTAGTGTGAAAATGTGACAATGAGTAATTTATATAAATCTCAAAAGAATTGTAATGTACATAATAATGGAAAGTGACGAGTAACTATAAGTAATTGGAAAGGTATTGTATTTATATATATATATATATATATATATATATATATATATATATATATATGGGGTAAAGTAATATTATATAGATATTGCACAAAGTCAATGCACATGTTAAAGAAAGAGAAGAGGCTGAAAACTTAATAGACATGGAATATCAACTTCTAGATATGAATGAAAAATTTATCACAATCAAGGCCCCGAATGAGGTGACCATTAATAAAAGGATTTTATGGTCATAATGTTAGTCCAACCCTAATAGGATTGAAATCACACAAAAAAGAGAAACTTAAGGAAAACCTTGTAGAGTTCTCAAAGCCCTATTTTCTAAGCCATGTGCCCTTCCATAGGCATACATAAGATGTGAGTTCAGAATTGGCCGACCTATAGAGAGATGAAGAGGGAGTCAAAATGTTGAAAAGAGCCAGAATTTAATCCAAGCGGATAATTATTCCCTCTCGTGACTCCGGAAGCCATGCGTGTAGGAAGTATGTTAGGAGTCAGGGTTAGAACATCAAGTGTCATAAATAATGTTAAAGAGGTTAACGAGGTTGAATTTTATAAGTAGTATACATGTTAATAAGTGAGGTCCTGATTTGCTCCAACATTGTGTGCACTAGAAGTAAGAAGGTCAATAAGACAAGTGAGTGATTAGAAATTATTGCCAATAAATTATTTATGGGAAGATGCATTACATAAAATCGTTTGGGTTTTGATAAAACAAATTTCCTTGAAGGCAAAGAGAAAAATCAGAGAATTGTTTTGTACAAATGATAATTAGGATACCAATTCCTCATAAATTACAAGCCCTCCCTCTGTAATTATATGGACCAATTCCATAAGTCAAAAGTCAAAATTTTATGAAACGGAGCCATGAACTTTTTAAAAGAATAAATCTCCTTAGTACTAAAAAAAAATTGGAAATCAGAAAGAAAGGAGCTAAAGAAAATTACATTTCCACCAACTGGAATAACCAGAAAAGGGTCCCGAGAGAAAGGGCCTGCACCACGTATGAGGTCATAAGAAAAAAAAACTCTCAAAATTTTGGGAACTAGATGAAGAAAAGAGGTTAGAACCAAAATTCACTTCCGAAAAAGGAAAAAAAAATACCCATATCACGCGGTTGTAATCCATTATTTCTGGGTAGTGGGATCGTTGATCCTCATTATGGGAACACTGAAAAAGAAAACAAGTATTTCTCAGGCAAAGACATGTATCAAAAGCCAACAAAAACACTTTAAAACTTTCGAATATAAATTACCTACGAAATTAGAAATGGTCCAGAAGGTGTCCTGACGGTGCAAACATTCTTCGATGTCATATTTCTAGCGTAAGGAAAGCGAGTTGCCGCAAATGTCTTGCAAAAACAGTCGGGCTGTACTTTTGTGGAACTAAAAAATGCAATTAGAAGTCAAAAGAAATTGGAATATTAGGGTAAAATGGTTAGGTTTTGGCCTAATTCAATCCCAACCCTTCATTTACATAAATTTAATCACTGTTGTTGGGAGTGCCAAGTATAAAAAGTACCATGAATTCACGTGGATAAGTGTCATGAGTTCTACGCCTACAATGAGAAGGGTATATTGTCGACCGACACTTCAATCTATCATCCCACATGAACTTTATTAGGGAATGTCTTATCATTTAAGTAAGTCGTGGAATGAATAATTAATTCTAACTACTAAAGAATGTGAAATGATTATACAATAATTCATCATATCACGAGACTTCTTGAACTTTATGAGAAGTTTACTTCAGGTTAGAATGTTGGATTATAAGACTAAGTAGACACAATATGATTTACAGTGGATTAATATATAACCATTGAACTAAATTTCCTAGTGAGAGGGAAATTCTATGAGAAGTTTACTTTATGTTAGAATGTTGGATTATAAGACTAAGTAGAGACAATATGATTTACAATGGATTTCATGTTAGAATGTTGGATTATAAGACTAAGTAGAAGTTTACTTCATGTTAGAATGTTGGATTATAAGACTAAGTAGAGACAATATGATTTACAATGGATTAATATAGAACCATTGAACTAAATTTCCTAGTGAAAATGTTGGATCACGATTAATATGGAACCATTGAAATAAATTTCCTATGAGAAGTTTACTTCATGTTAGAATATTGGATTATAAGACTAAGTAGAGACAATATGCTTTACAATGGATTAATATAAAACCTTCTCACGATTAATATAGAACCATTGAACTAAATTTCATAGTGAGAGGGAAATTTTTAGTATGCCTAATTCATATCCAAGTTGAATGTAATAAAAAACAACCTTTCAAGAGCATAAGTAAGATATGGAACAATTAAATTAACCAAATGTCAACGTGAAAATATTTATAGTAAAAACAAAAAAAAGGAACCTTCTCACGATTAATATAGAACCATTGAACTAAATTTCCTAGTGACAAGGAAACTTTTAGTATGCCTAATTCATATCCAAGTTGAATGTAATAAAAAACAACCTTTCAAGAGCATAAGTAAGATATGGAGCAATTAAATTAACCAAATGTCAATGTGCAAATATTTATAGTGAAAACAAAAAAAAAGACAATGAAAATTGGGTATGTTACCTATGAAATTAGAGGTATAGTTTCAATGTTGAGGTGTATGGGCCAACCCATAGTTGTAAGATAGATGTTAGCATTTACTAGATCAAACATAAGTGCTAATAGAAGACAAATTGTCACATCCTATAATATAATTGTAGAAATGAATAAATAACTTGAAAGCTGGAACTACACGAGAGTAAAACAAATTGTGAATATGTTGAAGAAGATGGAAAATAATAGTTGATATTTATTGTTGCTACAATTGGGACATTAGAACTCTATTATTACGGAACATTGTGCTTGAAAATTTAAAACATATTGCATTAAGAGTTTAATTATATATACCCTAAAGGACCCTTTGTAGATTGAGATGCAATAACAAAAGTAAATTGATAAAACATGTAGTAATAAATACATTGTTTAATTAAATAAATTTAAAGAAATGGGATGAAGCTAGCGGATAAGGCATGTGTCGAAGATAGTTATGCCAAAAGGAGTAGTGTCTCTCGTTTTAATATAGTAATTATACCCAAAAAATAGAAAAACAATGTGTTAATATATATATATATATATATATATATATATATATATATATATATATATATATATATATATACATATACATATACATATACATATATATATATATATGTAAGAGAATGTAATACCCTTATTGATCTGAAATCTACAAGGTTGATTATTTGCGCAAGTTTACCAACATTAACTAAGGTTGCATATGTGTGAATGAAAATAGGACACTAATTATTAATACGCCTTAAACATAAACTTGAGAGAAGAAAATAACATAATAACAGAAAGAGAAGAAGAAAACACAACAAATTACTAACAGAGTTCGTCCCTCCTGGACTACATCTCAGGGTTCACTTCTAAGTGGGTGTCTATTTTATTGGGAAATGATCCAAAGAGTTTCTTTACATGAGATTTCACCAACTGATATGTGCACGCAGACATTGCTGGTTACTATAGAAAGAAATCCTTCTGTCTCATTTTTTCAACCCCTGTCTTCGTTCTCAATTTGGCTCAATGATGGCCAAGATATGCTCACATGAATGAAAATGTTAATAACAACACCCCTGTTCTGTAACTCACTATTCACTCCTAACTCTCTGGTGCAATGGATGAGTATTTTATAAGCCTCTACCAGGTTCCAGGGTCAAACCTCCCGTGATATACATGGTTGGTAGTTGTTTGGTTAGGTGAACTTGATTGCATGGTGCAATGGTATTGCAACCCCAACGCAACCTTAGCATAACATATTTAACACAAAACTACCCTATCCAATTTTGGCACATAATTATTTTAATACATGGTATAAATTTGGTGTTAATTTAATACATATGGTATGACTTTGGCACATAATTTAATACATATGGTATGGAGGTCAATAGTTTACAACCCCAATATCTCTCGTGGCATAATACTATTGGACTGATAGTTATGAACCCCTTACAATGACGGCATACACATTCGGCGGTCGACAACAACTCTGCCCCGTGGTAAGCTAACTCCCCACAGCGTTGCACTTGTCATGCCACATATGCCACCACATCTGTTGTTGACTCTGCGCCATGCCAGACTCATTCATCTACTTTAACGGTAACACTAACCGTGCCATTAACAACCTCATGGCTCGTGGTAGGTGGACCTTCATGGCATTGTTGACTAATATCTGCCAACTGTGCCATCGGACTTGGATCCACCATGAACCTATTTTAACTTTGTTATAACTCCACCTAGTGCTTTGTTGGCACCATACAATGGCACGTACACACTGTACAACCCGCCTTTTGACTTTGAATATGTTTTTTCACCGTTTGTTATACATATCATATGCTTTTAACCTACCAAACCTCCGCTTCATTGAACTTGACACCATATGTCAATACCTTAGGTTTCATAACGATATTACCTTTGCATTAATATATATATGCTCCCACCATGGTTTTTAATATAAATTTTGTGTTTCGACATTTAAAATGTGACACCATTTTTATGTCATATGGTTTAGAAACCATAGGTTTTATCATTTGAAACTAATGTGCCCATGTATTTGAAAACCACAACCATAGACCTGCACCTGTTCATCATAAAATTTTTTGGATGATTTCTCCTTCATTCAGAGACCAAATGAGAAACCGAAAGTATTGTCGGATTCAGAATGACTAGCTCTACCGCTTGGCATTATTTCAAGAAAGAACTTAACCTTTTGAACTTGGATAAACTAGAGAATCCTCTTGGATCATTCGTCTCCACTTGAAGCTTTTGGACCACTAAAAGTTTGGTTTTAAGCAAACATGAGGTGAGGGTACATCTCCCTCACCCATTCGATCTCCATCCACCTTGATTTTCTTGGATTCATGCCTTTGAGTCTAACTCGATGATACTTGATATCTCCATTCCTAGAAGTGTAAGCCTTTCTTTTACCTTTACTTTTCATCCTTACTCTGCGCATGTAAAGCCATATTTGATCGCCAACCTGAAAGTGATGACCCTTCCGATGCTTATCATAACACATTTTGAACCCTTAAACTGTTTCATTCATTTGAGGCAAATAGAAAAACCTTTGTAACTATGCCACTATCCTGACTGTACCAACATGCCCTGAAACATGGGAAGAAAGTGTTTCCCTCATCACATGCATTCTTTCTCCTTGCGGTATACACAACTTGCCAAGATGGTTCAATAACCTATTAGGAACATGGTAATTTACTTCTTTCACCTGAGCATCATGAGTTAGTGATTCGCAAATATCTTTGAAAACAATATATACAACATATTATTCTATATAACTTTCATTTGCTAAAGAACTATTTTGCAAAATAATTGAAACATTCAAAGAAGATCTTGACAAGATATCATCTACTTTGTTTGTTGCACTTTCCTTATACTTAATTACTAAGTGGACCTGTTGCAAAAAACTCATCCATCTATAATGTCGAGACTGTTGCAACTTAGTTTGAGTTTGAACGTATTGAAGTGGCTGATGATCTGTATGAATCACTATTTCTTTGCCCATTAAATAATGTTTCCATTGTTTAACACTTTCCATTATTGCACATAATTTCTTATCATCAGTTGGATAATTTGAAACTTCTTTAGAAAATGCTTCAAAATGAAAACAAATAGACTTCCCTTTCTAAAATAAAACTACACTCATTTCATACCTACTAGCATCAGTTTCTATTTCAAATGGTTGTTGAAGGTCTGGTGGAGCTATTACAATTTTATGCTTTAAAGTTTCACATGCTTTTTGTTGTTTTCCTCCCCACTGAATGGAGGCTTTAAAACTTGTTAAAGCATGAAGTGGTGATGCAATAAAAGGGAAATGAAAAAAAAACTTCCTCCAATACTGATCTGCATCCACAAAACTTCTAACTTCCCAACTTGAACTGAAAATAAGAATATCATCCAGATAGACTATGACAAACTTATCAAGAAAAGAACGAAACACATCATTCATCATTCTCATTAAAGTTGTTGGAGCATCACATAAATCAAACGACATAACCAACCATTCATCAAGCCCCTGTCTAGTCTCACATGTAGTTTTCCAAACATCATTCTCTGCAATACACATATGATGATAACCATTTCTTAAATCTAGTTTAATGACTGATATATGATTCATGCCAATATTCAGAAGAGGTGCAACATATAGTAATTGAATCTCATGTTGTATTTCTCGTTTTGGAAGGAGACTTTTTGGTTCTTTAAACAATTCTTCATAAGAATCTACCATTTCAACCAATTTGTCCTTAAATTGAGAATCACACCCTTGAAAAGCATCATACTTGTCTTTAGGTTGTTTTTTAACAATCATGAGAAAATACCTTTTACTTGAATTTATTAACCTTTTCAAATGATTGCCATTGATTAAATCCAAGTTTGTCTTACTTCTGTGTGCCCTGACAATGTATTCAATTCCTTCTTTAAATAGATGATATTTGTTCTCTCTTCTATGAAAAATAGGATGTCTATCATAAAGATACGGACTACCTAGCACAACTCCACATATATCCAGAGGAATCACATCTAGCTCAACTTCATCAACAAAATTAGCTGTAATTGCAAACCTTAAACGACATTGTTTTGTGACATGCATCTAAGTGTTTTCTTTCAACCATCCTAAAGAGTATGGTTTTGGATTATTTTTGTTTTCCAAATCCAATTTCCTTAGTAGTTCCTCAGATATTAAGTTTTCTTGTGATCCACTGTCAAATAATGTGTCTATCTTAGTGTGGTTGGAAATAATCCTTATGTGAAAAAGTTCAACCCCCCTCTTTTCATCAATGACATTATTAACCTTTGAAGATGATGCAGAGTAAGTAGAACTAGCTTTAGAAAGTATACCTGTTAGACTCATTGCGGTAATCGTTTGTTCATCACCAGAGTCACATCCCAAATCTTGTTGGACTGCAGCATTCGTTTTGATTTCACCCTTCTCTTTAAGGTACTTCTTTGGCTTAAGTTCTAGATGAAGCTTCCAACACTTAGACTCATCATGTCTGACCCTCTGAAAATGAGTACATGTAGGCCTTTCCCCTTCTTTCTTTTCTGTCGCCGATTTCTTTCCTTTCAACTTACCCTTTCCTTTCCCTTCTTTAGAGTCTTTGTGTTCCGACTGCTTGAATGGTTTCAACTGAAAAGGTGTGCCACTTGATTCAATATGAATGGCTTGCTCACATACTTCATCAAATTTAATTTGATTAAACATAAGAAATGTATGTTGAAAATAAGAATGCAAACTTCCAATATACTTTACCAAATTTTCCCGTGTGTTTAATGGAACTTCAAGTGCTAATGCCTTTTTCCTGAATTCCTGAGTAAACTCTTCCACACTCTGTCCTTTACCCTGCCTCAAATGCTGCCAATCTATTACAACTTGTTGCATATATCCTAAAGGATAGAACTTCATTCTAAGAGCTTTAATGACCTTAGACCATGAAGAGATAATTTTACCTTTATGCTTTAAATTTGACTTTGTTTTACTTTCCCACCAAATCAAACTTGTTCCCCCCATTCTAAGTGTAGCTAACTCAATTTTCATATAATCGCTAACAATATTTTCAATTCTACAATAAACCTCAAGTTGTTTAATCCAACTATCTAACTTTTCAGGATTCAATTCACCATCATATTTTGACAATTCAAACTTAACATCAAGCTTCAAAAAATGAGATTTCTTATGTTTCTTCTTTGATTTAGAATTTGAACTGGAATCATCAAAAGATGAAGAAGAAGAAGATGAAGATGGAGGAGAAGGAGGTCCATTACCATTAGTTTTCTTCTTGTCCTTTTTCATGCCTTTAGAAGACGCAGATGGAGAAGGAGGATATTCGTCACCATCATCTTTCTCCTTACCCTTTTTTTCCTTCTTACTTTTTGAAGATGAAACTACATCTCTAGCCTTCTTGTCTTCATAATGTTATTCAATCATCCATTGCATATTAAGGAACATCTATTGAAACTGCTCATCTGACTTACGCTCAAGAGCTTCTCCTTCGTTTTCACCTGTGATCTTTTGATTAACTTTCCTCTTTCCAATGTCTGGATTGGCCTCTTCAAGTTTCCCTTCTCCATGTCGTGACCTAGATCTAGTTAACATTTACATTGGCAAATATCTTGGTTAAAATTGATCAACCTCGCTCTGATACCAAAATATGATCTGAAATCTATAGGATTGATTATTTGTAGAACTTTACCAACATTAACTAAGGTTGCATATGTGTGAATGAAAACGGGAAACTGATTATTAATACACCTTACACATAAACTTGAGAGCATAAAATAACATAACAGTAGAAACAAAAGAAGCAAACACAACAAATTATTGACGGAGTTCGTCCCTCCTGGACTACATCTTTGGGTCTTCTTCCAAGTGGGTGTCCATTTTACTAGGAAATGATCCAAAGAGGTTCTTTACATGATATTTCACTAACTAATCTATGCATGTAGGCATGGCTTGTTACTGTAGAAAGAAATCCTTTTGTCTCAACTTTCAAACTTCTATCTCCATTCGCAATTTGCCTCAAGGATGGCCAAGATATGCTCACATGAAAGAAAACATTCAATAACAACAACCCTGCTCTGCAACTCACTATTCGCTCCTACCTTTTTGGTGCAATGGATGAGTATTTTATAAACCTCGGGCAGGTTCCACGGTTGGACCTCACGGGCTATACATGGTTGGTAGGTTTTTGGTTAGGTAAACTTGATTACGTGGTGCAATGGTATTGCAACCCCAACGAAGCGTTAGCGTAGCACATTTAACACAAAACTACACTATCCAATTTGGGACATAATTACTTTAATACATGGTATAACTTTGGCGTTAATTTTATACATATGGTGGGACTTTGGCGCATAATCCAATTTTAGCGCATAATTACTTTAATACATCGTATAACTTTGGCGTTAATTTAATACATATGGTATCACTTTGGCGCATAATTTAATACATATGGTATCACTTTGGCGCATAATTTAACAGTTTACAGCCCCAATATCTCTCTTGGTGCAGTACTGTTGGACTCGCACTTATGAACCCCCTATAGTGACGACATACACATTGGGCGGTTGACGATAAATCCGCCCCGTGGCAAGCTAACTCCCCACGTCGTTGTACCTGCCGTGCCACATATGCCAACACATATGCTGTTGACTCTGTGCCATGCCTGACTCGTTCACCTGCTTCGACGGTAACACTAACCATGTTGTTAACGACCTCGTGGCGGATGGTAGGTGGACCTTCATGGCATTGCTAACTGATATCAGCCAACTGTGGCCGTAGTCTTTAACGCGACTTTTTGAAAGCTTTTTTGGCGATTTTTTCCGGTGAAAATCCGGCAGTAATTTATTGAAATCGAAGTTTGATAACTAGTTTCTGCACAATGAAAGCGTCCCAGGGGTTTTTCAGGGTGCTGAATCCGAATATGCAGTTAAAAAACCATTTTAACTGCAACAAATCATGATTTCATCTCAATTTCTTCCGCCGGATTCCATCACCAGAATCTCAAAAAGTCGCATTATAGACAACTCCGCCAACTGTGCCATCGGACTTCGATCCACCATGAACATGTTTTAACTTTGTTATAACTCCGCCCGGCACTTTGTTGGCACCATACAGTGGCACGTCCCCACTGTACATCCCTCCTTTGACTTTGAATATGTTTTTGCACCGTGTGTTATACCTATCGTATGTTTTTAACATACGAAACCTCCGCTCCATTGAAATTGACACCATATGTCAATACCTTAGTTTTCATAACCATATTACCTTTTCATTAATTTATATATGCGCCCACCATGATTTTTAATATAAACTTTATGTTTTGACATTTAAAATGCGTCGCCATTGTTATGTCATATGGTTTAGAAACCATAGGTTTTAACATTTGAAACTAATGCGCCCATGTATTTAAAAACCACAACCATAGATCTGCACTTTCACCTGTTCATCTTAAATGTTGACGGGTGATTTCTCCTTCATCCGGAGACCAAATGAGAAACCGAATGTACTGTCGACGGGCTCTACTGTTTGGCGTTATTCCAGAAAGAACTGAACCTTTTGATCTTGGAGCAACTCGTGAACCTTTTGATCTTGGAGCAACTCGAGAATCCTCCTAGATCACTTATATAGTACATTAAAAATGTAATGAGTCCAAAGATGATGCACTTCTTTTTAATTTCAAGTGCTACAAACTCAATAACACAACAACAACATTACTGCATACACCAATTTGCTATAGAAGATAGAAAACCTCTTTAGGCCATCTTGGATTTGCAATTAAAGTGAGTAAAGTATAATAATATAAGAGTTGATCTCATTTTTTATTCTAAATGTAACAATAGTATAGAGAACATTCAAATACTGGTTGTTGCAGGAAGTCCAAGGAAGATAAGATAAGTTGGTGAAGGAATTAAACCTAACCCTCAAACAAGTGAGGAAGAAGAGGTATAAAATAAGTTTATTACAAACTAAATAATTTATTAGTATATAAGCTGGAAATGATTTAATGGCTACTATTATATATAAATTGTTATTGTAGTAGATTTCTCTATCTGATGTAATAGGGAGATATGCATACATTGAGAATTTATCTTTTGATTACTTTGTTATAAAAAAATAATCTGTGGGATTTGACAAGTTATATTGTTTTATAAGGTTCATATGCCTTACAGTCAATGAACTCATTTAGGAAAGATAATATATTATATGATTAATCTAAGACATATATAATGAAATAATGTTAACAATGGATTGGTTGGGATGGAGAGAGATGTAGGAAGAAACACAAGAATAGTCGGTAGAAAATATTACACAAAAAATGATGTGAGGTATAAACTTCTTGAACAAAACATACATGTGTTTTTTTTAAATAGCGGTGATTTCTTATTAAGAATTTTATGTGCAAGTATTAAAAGGTCATATAGGGATGTTAGACCAGTAAGTTTCATGCCTAATATTTTGTATTTGAAGTTGTGATATAAGTCTAGTAACCAAAAATACAATGCAAGATGCAGAACCTGTGTAGAACAGGTATCTATTAAATACGATATGGAAAATGTAGAGACCAATTTTTTTTCATTCTTTAGTGGTGAACCTTAAAATATAGTGTATAGAAAGAAAAATGTAGTATGACAAGGGTAGGAATATAATAAATATTGAATAATCTCTTGTTACAAAATACATGAAGTAATTAGTATTCAGTGATGTAGTTCTCTTATAATAAAAATTGTAAGTTTTAAAATGTGCTCAATTGCTTAAGGATAGAACTAAGCACATAATGATAAAGGAGTGATGAAAAAATACAAATAACTAAGTACGTATTTATAATGGTATGAATTCAAATGCAAAATTGCATGTAAACATGATGTGTACCATTGTTCTAATTAAGAAAGAGATACGGTGTAAGGGAAACTTGATACACTATCTCATTATAAAAAGGCATGGGTATGTCATATAGGTTAACTAGCTAGAGTAATGTGGTACAAAAACCTTATAACTCATTGTCCCATATGAAGTGTGGCTCAAAAGAAATTATGGGTATAACAAAATAATTCTTCTAGAAAAAAATTAGGATATTGTGAAAAGAACATTCTCATCAGAAATGTGTGCGTGTGTGTGTAGGGAATAATATAAGAAACTTAAATTATGAATAAAAAATATAGAATGTTCTTATGTACAAATTATCTCCAAACTGTGTTGTACATGTATACTCTTGAGATTCAAATGGACAACCACAAACCAAGAAAGAAAAAAAAATTTGTTGAATGGTGCAACCATAACTATGAAGGAAAATCCCTAAAGTTAACTTTTGATATTTGATGTATTGTTTTAATATATGTGTGTGTGTGTGTGTGTGAATATTTCGTGAATCAATGAAAACAATTATACTAACATGTTGTGCGTTAAGAAAACAACACATAGAAATGCAAAGGGAAAAGACTTCATCATTATACAGGAGAAAGATGCACATAATCTTCATAAACATTTTTTAGTGCAGGCCAAACTGTAAAAGTTTAGGGAGTAAATTAAAAGAAAATAACAGATAAGGTACAAAATGGAAATGGAGTGTTGTAGAGGTGTGCAGTACGTTTTGTTAATTTGACCATGAAATTTGAGTATGTTAAGATACCCCTTAATTATCTATGTTGGTATTGTAAATTCCTTAATTTTGTATCCTCCTAATTTTGTGAGCTTATGGAATGGTATGGAAATAAGTGGCAAAAAAATTAGGCCAAACTAGAATAAGTTCACTACGAAGTTGAATTGACAATAACATAACAACCATGAAGTGATAAAGACAGTAGATTGTCCTACACTTAAGTATGCATGACAACTACATATTTGATACAATGGTATCACAATAATAGCATAAAATAGAATGTTGCAAGTATTCTTTTAATTATTATTGCCTCTGTGTAAGTGATATGAAGGGAAATTGGCAATTCCATATTTGTAATTTCACATTAAACGGTGTCCATGACACTTGGCATAGTTGTGAATAAAAGTAAAAAAGGACCTATTCTATTGTTGTGATGCTATATTGATGTTGTGAACTTTGTTGAGTGCATGTGGGTGGCTTGTTGGGTGCAAGTTAAAAAAAAGCTTTTGTGGGGAGCATGAATATAAATGTAAAGATCATATTTACCATGTGTGGGAACATGCTAAGAAATGAGCATGACTTAAATGCACGAGTAGAGTTACTCTAGAATCAAGCACTTTGGCACTGTGGAAATTATTATAGAAAAAAAATGTAGGATGCACTTTCTTTTCATCTTTAGAAAATATTCAAGAAACACGGAGGACAATGTTTACTTCAAGATTGGGAAGTTGTAAAAAACCCCTATGTCTTTCTTTTTGAGATATTGGCTATTTTTAGACTTTTGAAGTATTACTAGATTAATGGATATGGAAGCCAGAATGGGAATTAGGTGATAATGTAAATTATTTTATTATTGTGGATATAATAAGTAACCATTTGGAGGAATTCAAAAAGAACACTAGAGTTTAGAAGATTTCTTTCCAGCTTGGGAAAAGTCGTTGGTGGTCATGTCCATATGATGTACCTTCCCTAAAACTATCCTAAAAAATTTGTAGGACAAAATAATTAGAAAGAAATTGATTTAAAATAATGGGAGATAAATATTATGTTAAATCACTTAGTTGGAAAAAAATACTAAGTAGGTTTGGATAAAGAGTTGTAGGAGAAAAAGGCAGGCTTTAAAGAAAAAAGGAAAGAATATTTTTCGAAAAAATTAAAACAAAAGTCCTAGGCAAAAAGGTTGGCAGGCCTAAAATCAAGAACACTACTAAAATTTGCTCGGAAGAGAATCTATAAAATAAACCACCAATAAATCAAAGGTATTATTTATTCCTGAAGGCAAGGTCTTAGCTCGGGGGAACCGTTGAAGACAGTTCATGGCTGGGTAGAATATTCCCCAAGCATTCCATTACAGTTAGGAAATGTATTTTTTCTATTTTACATATTGTTATTGAAATGGATTTATGTTAGAATGTCAATTGAAGATAAGATGTATGAAAAAATAGACTGCATAAGTACTAGTTGCACATATATATATATTAAATTATTCATAAGCAACCTGAATTAAGGAGAAATATGGTCTTCATATTAATATAGCATAAAAATTGCATGTTTATTTCTAGTAATAGTTGTTATAGTTTCTGCACACATGCATACCCTCTTAGAATGCTTTACATGAGTTAAGTCACCGAAAAGGGAGTAGTTATTTGAGAAATTATAAATGCATGCATGTGGAGAATAAATATTAGTTAAAGTATTTCAAGACAATAAAAAATCTGTCATGGTATATTGTGAACTAATTGTTCTCATGTATAGAAGAATTAAAGAGAAGTAAAATGACGAGACTCTCTGGGCTCTATTTATTTCTGGCTAGAATAACTGTTAGTTTAAAATATGATTACAGAACTGCCATTGATCTGTACTATAATCGAGATACTATAGTGGATATGAATAAAGTATTTAAATAAGTAAATATTATTTATATAAGTAAACATGGGTTACTCATGTAAATCTTAAACATCAAGGATTCTGGTCATAAGTCTCGCTAGAAAGGAAGTAGATCATAGTACCTTACTGAATGCATGCACTTTAAATTTAAATTAGATATTATTTTAACTTTGTCTTGATTATATAAGTATAGATCCTAATGGTTGATATATTTTATAGTTAAAATGGTACGCTGAAAGTGATTAAGTAGGAGAAATGAATGGAAGCATATTTTATAGTTAAAATGGTACGCTGAAAGTGATTAAGTAGGAGAAATGAATGGAAGCATGGTTAATAATTAAAGAGAAAATATGAGAAATAATTTTCTTGTACATTAAGACTAATGGGACAAAATGTCTACAACCAACCAATTAATTGTACATCAAAAATAGTTACATTAGGTAGAATAATAAGATGTTAACGTAATAATACAAAATGACACTATAGCTTAACGCACATGGAGAACAATCCACTCCTGATTCATATAAGAAAGAAGAATACATAGAACAACCATAAAATATACATCTTATAAGTAGCATGGAGAAATGATAAAATTAACTTTGTTTGATATATTAGTGTAGATAGTGCAGGATAAGTATACAAGTTTTGTGGATGATATAAAAATTAATAAACTAGCAATTGTCCCAAAAGGTATAAAGAGAGGACGATAAGATTATTAAATTGGAATTGTTGAATTTTTCTAGAAGAGTTAATTGGTTTGTGGAAAACCTTATTTTCTTGCACTGGATCATTGTGCAATTACTTTTCTTTAGATGTTTTATTTATATCTATATTACAAGGGACACGTCATTAATTACCCAAAATCAAGAGGTTAAGTTAATTACCCAAAATCAAGAAACCTCTATAAATGGCCAAGCATATACGAAGAATACATCTCATTCATATGCAATACCTAATCCATCTTTTTTTTCTTGAGTAAAATTTCAAAAGCATGAACACATGCCATTTCATATGCATAATAAACCCAACTTCTGAAATTTCAATGCCTGGATGCATCCCATTCATATCCTACAATAAACCCATATTTTCCTTAAATTTCAATTCATAAACACATCCATTCATGAGCCATAACAGAACCACAAAAAAGCAAAACCGAGCCCTGCAATGCCAGAGCATTATCCCCATTCAAAAACAAAAAATTAGCAAATAAAAACGCCAATGTTCCACAGTCTTAACTGCACAAACCAATCATTGCCACCTGAAAAATCAGGAAAATAAACAAAACCTACGCACCTGTCTTGTAAGCCAACGCCATTAACATGAACAAAGAATAACACGCACTATCACAGAGTGTATATTTGACGTTGCACTATGTCAAAACATTATAAAACCACACATATGCCATATTTTTTAAATGGTGCGATGGAAGGAAATGAAATCCACACTCTGATCTACGCCCTGTGTAAAAATAACTCACACACATGTTGTAATTAAACAATCTGCAATGAAATTAACAAATGAACAGAATTGAAACGCTGAAATGTAAATCTACAGAATTGAAATGCTGGTAATGTAAATCTACAACGTTGTGGTTTAATCTAGCTAAATCTCCCAGTTGTGGCGGGCCCTGCCACTTCTGGGAGCAGGAAAACTTATAGAAACTGGAGAATTAAAATCTACGCAAGCTTAATCAACCTGTCTCATTTGATTCAATCTGCCCGCGTCAAGGAAAATCAACTGGTTCTTTCATTGAAGGAAAATAGTCTGCTTTACATTCAACGGTAATTACATGTCCCAAAATAAAAACCTATCTATTATTCCTTTCCCAGGATCAGAGCACACGGCTTTATAATACACCCAATACAAAATTGGAAATGATCCGCTCCACGGATCTCTCCACAAGATAAACTAACCAAGCTAAATAAAATGACAAGCAGCTGAACCTCGATCTGGAGATCGGCTTCCTCTTCGAATTAGTAAATACGGATGAGATCGGATCTGTTGTGGTGGCTGTACAGGCATTGGAATCATCTCCCGGAACTGCAACTTTCTCTTTTCGATGGTCGTTCAGGCGTTGGAAGCTTCAAACCGTTTCAACGTAGCTGTTGGCATCCTTCCTCCGAATAGAAAATCTGGAACTGTCTCAAGAGTGACATAAAAGAATGGGAAAAAACAGTAAAAATATCTTCAAGAGTGACATAAAAGAATGGGAAAAAGTAGTAAAAATATCTTGCGGGAAAAGAAGGCAACTCAACCCATATTTGGAAAAAGCAGTCCTAGTTCAAATCAACAGTTGAAAGTGTCTCCCCTGATCGAACGAAGCAGGGTAAAAGTGTTGACGATTTTTGATGCATAGGAAGTCCTATCGGCCTAATTATTTAACAATGAAATCATACATGCCTATTATAGAAATTGAAGTTATTGCAGAATATAGTATAACATCACTAGAGAAAAATTGTCTACTAGCATGAAACCGTGGCCATGAGCAATTTAAATAAATCTCAAAAGAATTGTAATGTGCATAACAATGACAAGTGATGAGTACCTAAAAGTAATTTGAAATATTTTGTATTCAGTTCCCACATAAAATATTCAGTTCCCCACCCCCGACCCCCCCCCCCCCCCCCCCCCCCCCCCCTCCCCAACACACACACACATATATATATATTGCACAAATACAATGAACATGTTAACGAAAGAGAAGAGGTTGCAAACTGAATATAGATGGAATGTTATCTTCTAGATATAAACGAAAAAATTGTCACAATGAAGTCCCTAGATGTGGCACCGTTGATAAAATGGTTTTATGCTCACAATGTTGGTCCAGCCCTAATAGGATTGAAATCATACAAATAAGAGAATCTCAAAGAAAACCTCGTAGTGTTGTGACACCCCTAGCTCCTAAGCTATGTGCCTCAACGTAGGCATACAAAAGATGAGAGTTTAGAATTGGTTAACCTATAGAGAGATGAAGAGGGTGTCAAAATATGGAAAAGAACCAAACTTTAATCTATGTGAATAATTATTCCCTCTCATGACTCTAGAAGCCATACCTACAAGGAGGTTACCAGTTAGCGTTAGAACCCACAAATTTCATAAATAATTTTAAAGAGGTAAACAAGGTTGAATTTTAAAAGTAGTTTACCTGTTAATGAATGAGGTCATACTTTTCTATGACATGTCTGAAACAAAAGTAAGAAGGTCAATAAGGCAGGTGAGTGATTAGAAATTAGTGCCAATAAATTGTCTATGGAAAGATGAATTAGAAAAAAAGTGCTAGGGTTTGATAAAACAAAAGGCCTTTAATTAAAAGAGAAAAATGAGAGAATTATTTTGTACAAATGATAATTAGGATAATAATTCCTCATAAATTACAATCCCTTACTCCATATTTATATGCACCAATTCCATAAGTCAAATGCCAAAATTTTCTGAAATGGAGTCATGTCCTTTTTGGAATCCATATCGTGCGGTTGGAATCCATTAGTTCCAGGAAGCGGGATCGTTACTCCTCATTATGGGAACATTGAGAAAGAAACCAAAATAAAATGAGAAAGTATTTATTATGAAAATACATGTATCAAAAGCCAATAAATATAGTGCAAAAATTTCCAATTTAAATTACCTGCGAAATTAGGAAAGGACCAGAAGGTGTCCTGACGATGCAAGCATTCTTCAATGTTAAATATCTAGCGAAAGGAAAGCTAGTTGTCTACAAACAACATGTAAAACTAGTGGCACAATGCTCTTTTGAAAATAAAAAATGCAAATGGAAGTTGAATGAAATTGGAATATTATGGTAAGTTATTTAGGTTATGGCCCAATTCAATCTCACCCTTTCATTTACATAAATTTAATCACTATCATTCATAGTGGAAAGTATAAGATGTACCATGAGTTCTAATGAGACACATCATTGGGTAACTATATAGACCTTAATTCACCTCCTAGGTTAGTCAAATCAACTCTCCTCACAATTTATTACATGTTTTGATTATATTTTGTTTAATGAGATGAGTCAAAGTGAGATATTATGCCTAGTGGACTAATGTGCATTGAATGCAGGCTTGTGAGAGAAAATCAGGGAATTTCGGCAAGATTAAAGGTTGAAACTCGAATGGGACAAGGAAGAGAGAATGTAGGAGGTAAATCCTTGTCATTTACTCCTCCCTCATTCGAATATTCCTCCATCAATCACACTAGCTCAGAGTATAAGAAGCCAAGTCGTGAAGATCAAAAGGCAACAGAGCAAGTGACAATCAAAGAGTTATTTTATCTCGAGTTTGGGAGCCGAGCCTCCCTAGATTTAAGGAAGTCATTGGGGACTTCAGTTGTATAAATAAAGAGCCCTAGATCCTCATTAGGGTTCGATTTTTTTTTCATGTGGAAGGCATTGCTATGTAATTTTCTATTTTGATAATGAGAATGAGCTTTTTCATGATCCATTACTGAGTTAGCTCAGAGGGTTGAAGCTCTAGGGTTAGGGCCCAAACCTAAGAGAAAAGGCTACTCTTTTTGTATTTGTATGCTTAGACAAGTTTCATAGATTCATGGTTAAATTGTCCTCAGAAGTATTTCATTGCAAGTAGTGTAGATTTGATCAGTTTCTTTATTAGTTTTCTTCCATTTGTGCTTTACTTCAGCAGTAGGTTAGAAGGGATAAAAGGAGCATCAAAAAGCTGTTAGTATGTTTCTTGGCCTCACTTCTTCCTTCAGGGATCCTGATTTGAGGAAAGGACCCCTATGCAGCCCAAAAAAAACTAAATTCTACTTTCTCATAGAATTTGGAGTTTACTGTACTTGAACTTGCATTTGATCAGTTTGTAAGTGTAGGATTTAATTATCATTTCTTCCATCTTTAGTCTTACAGTACATCTCATCAATGGTTCCATCTTATTCTGCAAATTTTCCTCATGCACGAAGTAGACAACTAGCTCATTAAACTTTGTTTTTCTATCTTATTGAAATTCTTCTTGTTTACATGATTTTTGGGAAAATATCAGTGCTTGATGCAATGCAAGTGTTTCAGAAGTAGAGAGAGATCTCATAGCAAAAAACATCCTTCCAACTTCATCCATCCATGATCGTTCCTCACTTTCACTAAGACCCTCCCCAATTTCATCATTCTTCAAGGAAACTTCTTCAAGCTTGTTGAGCAAGTCCAACCATCTCCCAACCTTGGTTTTGAGTTCTGAGTGATCCTAAGCATTTTCTCAATCGACTGCACCCAACAACCACCTTCCCTATGCCTTCCATCACCTTCAACACCCATCGTTTTGCTCTCGGCTATATCTTGTATAAATATAGGGAATCCTGTAGGTTTCTAGGACATCCTGTAGGTTTTCCTGTAGTGGCCTTTTTTGAGGCTGAATTGAGGAAAAACCTCTAGAAAGCCACACAATGTCACCTAAAGGTCTCCCAAACCTTCCAAACATCCAACAACATCCCTAAGCCATCTGCCACATCACCAAAAGAGATTAGCCTTCACATTTATTTTTTTCCATAAAAAGAATAAAAAGAAAAAACAAATTTGTTGTAGCCATTTACATGCAGAGTAGTAGAATGTTGATGCTTTGAATTTACATGCTTAAGATAGTTGAATTTCATACATGTTAATCTAGCATTCTTTCTGAAACATAGTCTGTTACTAGTTAGGTAGGAAATGATGTGCTTTAGCATTGGATTTCAATCTTTTTCCTTACTGTAGTAAACTATCTTTCTCTTAGAGTAGATTTCTCTTTCCCTCATCAATAATCAAGCTTCTTCTAAATCCATAGAAGTCTAGCTTGAAAAACCCTAGTGGTCTCTCGCTAGTTGAACAATGACAAAAAGGCAGACCCATCACTTTTACTTATGTATACAGCACTGTCACCTCCAAGTTTGTACGAACCCCGGGTTGATAAAGTAAAGTTGGTAGCCCCAGGAGTTGTAGCATTCTTGCTGCAATATTGGTGCTCATCACTTTTTGGCACCGTTGTCGGGGAGGTGTCTGAGTAATATGTGATTACTGCTTTCTTTCTTCCATTTCTTGTTTTTGATATTCTGCTAGTAGCTTCAATTTCTGCAAGAGTAATTTGGTTGCTTTCTTTTCCACTCTGCATTCTTTTCTTTCCTTTCCATTTTGCAAGTAAGATTTCATTCAATTAGTTAGTTTTCATTTAGACAGTTAATTTTCATTCAGTCTGCAATTTCAATTCTACAATCACTCTCAAAGTTTGAAAAAAACTCAAAACAAAACGAAAACATTTTGTTCATGCCTCGTAGGAATAGGGATAACTTAGGGAAATTTTTTCCAAACACTCCCACTACTTCAAACAACCAACCTTTCCTCTTCATCGACGGCTGTGAATTGGAGGAACCCTTAGGTGAGTAACCTGAAATATTTGAAGAACCTACAGGGGAAGAAGAAGAAGAAGAAGAGCCCATTCCAACTGATCCAATGGCTGAAAACAGAAATGAAAGAGGAAATAGAGAAAGAGTTGAGGGTGCCTTCCCCATCAGGGAAACCAATGGGGATACTAAGATGAAGAATATAAGCCCCTCCGTCCTTCCTCATTTCCATGGACTGACCTCAGAAGATCCAGACACTTTCCTATTTGAATTTGCTATCATATGCTGAACCTATGACTTCACCAATGATGAGCATAAGTTGAAACTATTCCCATCCACTCTCAAGGATGTAGTGTTGCGCTGGTCATGGGTTTACGTGGGGATAGAATCACAACTTGGGCTCATATGCAACAAGCCTTCAACAACAAGTATCGAGACTATTGTAGGTCTAAAGACACTAAGGAGGAAATTTTTAGGATGACCTTAGGGCATGATGAATCCCTAGAATATTTTGAAGAAAGACTCCATCTTAGCTACAAAAGGGCTAGGCGCACAGTTGACCCTAAGTCACTGAAGCTAGTACTTCTTAGAGGAGTTAGGGAAGATCTTCTGGATACCCTAAACTTGTTAGCAGGAGGGGACATCTACCAGTTACCCTATGAGGATATCAAGGTTGTCTTTAGAAACCATTATAGGGTAGGTAGGAAAAAGTGTAGGGGTAGTCAACCTATGGTCAGTCCATCCTCTTCCAATTCATCTATCAAGGGTGAAATTGGAAACATGCTGGAGGATTTCAAGAGTGAGATGCTGCAAACCCTTGCCCTACAGATGGACACTATGGACATTAAGAGAAAATAAGAGGAAGCAGAGAGAGCCTTAGAATTTCCTGCCCTAGATGAACCAGGAGGCACCCTAGGAATGAATGTCCATTGAATTCTATTGAAATCTACTTAGTCTGTGAAGAAAGCCACTCCACAGACAAGTGCCCTTCTCTGCTTGGACAAAAAGTTATATATCAAGGAGCTGAAGGGGTATCTGAACAACTCTACTACATAAACCAAAGGAGACCTCATGGGCCTAGGCCATACCAGTAGGGCATGCAAGGGCCATCCCATGCATATTACAACCCTAACCAGACCACATCCATACCTTCTTGGGGGCCCCATACTCATCCTTCTTGGTCTACACCTCCTCCTTGGTCCTTTTCACCTCAGTATCATTCCCAGCCAGCCATCTAGCTCGTCATTTCAATCATATGCTTTGCCACCACTTTAGTGGAATGCACCACCATAGGGGTGGAGGCCCCCGTACAACAATGCTCAAGCTTTATTGCCTTCACCACATGCTCAACCACAAATTTTACACCCTGCTCCACCTAAACAACCCGAGATGCCTGCGTAGCCAAATTTGAACTTGAACAACAAACAGCCACAAAAGGTATACAACAAAGAGATATCCTATACTGCTTATGCTGTGGAGATCGAGGAAATCAACCTAAGATCTAGGAGGGTACTCCTGGACAACCAACCTCTACCTCCAACTAGGGAGGTTGAGGAAGAAAGAGAGGAGAAAATTATTAAGTAAATTCACCACCCTTTCCTAAGAGATTAACCCAACCACTCTAGCTTGCCCCAGAAGATACCGAACTTCTGAGAGAATTGAAAAACCTATGTGTTAGAATTCCACTTCTCCAAGCTATGAAAGATGTACCTATTTACAACACGTTGATTAAGGAGAAGTGCTTGAAGCATACAGGGAGGCGAATAAGAGATGCCCCTACCATTAATGTCATTGGACAATTGTCCGACTTAATGTTGGGGCAGGTAATCTATCCAAAGTATGTGGACCCTGGAAGCCTTGTAGTAGATGTGCACATCAATGACACAATTGTCCCACACACTTTGATTGATCTTGGGGCTGCAATTAATGTGATGACCAAGGACATCATGCTCAAGCTCAACCTCCGGGGTTCATTGAGAAAGACCACAATGGTCCTGCAACTTGCAGACTGTTCCATAGTTACCCCTGAGGGGATTATGGAGGATGTGATGGTCTCCATTGACTCTTGGGAATACCCTACAGATTTCCTAGCTCTTCAGCCTAAGGCCAAGCTTACTGGCTACCCTCTCATCCTTGGGTGACCCTAGCTAGCCACTGTCGATGCCTACATTAGCTACAAGGATGGAAATATGACTTTCAAGAATGGGCATATATCTAAGAAGTTAGTCCTATATCCTCCTGACTAGCCATCTCCAGAACATGAATTGCCTTTATGGCTAGAAGAGGAGGAAGAAGATGATGTTTATTCCACCGAACTCTATTCTTTAGAAATGACAAGGGGAGGGGGACAATCGTATGAAGATGATTTGATTGAACACATACTCCGAAGTCCAACTCCCAGTACATTGTCCTTAGAAGAAGTAGTAAAGGAAACCCAGAAAAACCATCAGATCGATCTATGATTAGTCAATTCCAAAGCCATAGAATTTGACCCTGAGAGAACTTTGAAAATCAACCGATCTCTTTATATTCACCAAGAAGAAAATTTGTGCAACATGCTCAAGGAACATCTGGATCTCTTTGCTTGGATTTACAGAGAAATGAAGAGAGTGCACCCCTCAATGTGTACTCACCACATTTATATTTAAGAAGGTTGTACACTAGTCTGACAAACCCAAAAGAGGATGAATCCAGCTCTCAAAGATATAGTCAAAGAAGAACTGCATAAGCTACTAGATGCATGATTCATTTACCCCATCTCAGATAGTGAGTGGGTCTCTCCTTTGGTGTTGGTTCCAAATAAAAATCGTAAGTGGAGGATTTGTGTCAATTACAGAGAGTTAAACAAAGCCACAAAGAAGGACCATTTCCCTCTACTTTTCATCAACCAAGTGCTAGATGGCCTGGCAAGGAAAATTTCTTTCTCTTTCCTAGATGGATTCAGCGGGTACAATCAAATATAGATTAGCCTGAAAGACAAGGATAAAACCACCTTCACTTGTACTTGAGGTACTTTCACCTATAGGGTCCTTCCTTCTGCCCTATGCAATTCTCCAGCCACTTTCTAGAGAGCAGTCCTCAGTATATTTGCCGAGTTAGTCCATGATGCAGTAGAGATTTATATGGATGATTTTACACCTTATGGATGTGATTTCCAGGAGGCTCTGTCCAACTTAGGTAAGGTGCTAAACAAATGCATTGAAATGAACCTATCCCTTAGTCCCGAAAAATGTGAGTTCTTGATGACTGAAGGGATTGTGCTAGGTCATTCAATATCCCAATAAGGACTATAGGTGGACCCAAACAAAATAGCTATCATCCAAAGGGTCCCACCTCTACAAAAGCAGAGAGATGCCAAAAGTTTCCTAGGATTAGCTAGATATTATCGAAGGTTTATAAAAGACTTCAACAAGTTAGCTTCTCCTTTATTTGGGTTGTTGGCCAAAGACTCTGAGTTTGTATGGTCAAAAAGTTGCCAAGAGGCCCTCGACACCTTGAAGAACAAGTTAACCACTACACCAATTCTCCGAGGCCAAAATTGGGCCCTTCCTTTTAATATAAATGCTGATGCCTCACACAAATCCATAGGAGCAACTCTAGGCCAGATAGATGAAAATTTGCCTTATGCTACTTACTTTATCAGTAAGAATCTATCAAAGGCCGAACTGAACTACACAGTAACCGAAAAGGAGCTTGCGGTTGTTGTGCATTCATTGAACAAATTTAGGCATTACATTATAGGTTATGAAACATTTGTACATACACACCATGCTGCAATCAAATATTTAATGAATAAACTTGATGTGAATGCCCAGATTATTAGATGGTTACTTTTATTATAGCATTTTGATCTAAATATTGTTGATAAGCCCAGCAAAGAAAATATTGTTGAAGATTTTTTTTCCATATTAACTTTTTCGGCAGGTGAGGAAGGAATGGCTGATGATCAGTTACTTGATGAGCACTTATTCGCCATTTCAGTTCTCTCTCCATGGTTTGCTGACATAACAAACTATTTGGTATCTACACAGTTCCCACTGAATTTGTCCTCCAAAGAGAAAAGCAAGATTGTAAGGAAGAGCACCCCATTCACTTGGATTGGGGGCAACCTCTTCAAACTAGGCCCAGATCAAATTCTAAGAAGATGTGTCAGGGAGGAGGAAGTCTTTGACATCCTTCTGACCTATCATGATGGACCTTGTGGAGGTCACTTTGCAGCAAAGAGGACAACATTCAAGGTGTTACAAGTTTGTTATTATTGGCCCACTCTTCATCAGGATGTGGAATATGTATTAGTCAGTGTGATCGGTGCCAAAGGATGGGAAAGCCTACTCCAAGGGATGAAATGCCTCTGCAGCCTCAAGTGACTTTCGAGCCATTTGACAAGTGGGGCATGGATTTCATTGGGCCTATTAACCCTCCTTCTAAGAAAAAGAAGTATATCATTGTGTGCACTGACTATCTGACTAAGTGGGTTGAAACCAAGGCAATCAAGGTAGCAACAGAGGAGAAGGTGGTTGAGTTCTTAAGGGAGAATGTATTCTACAAGTTTGGGTACCCTAGAGAACTGGTCACTGATCAAGGTAGCTAGTTTACCTCCAACATGATTGAAGACTTGTTAAGCTAGCACAAGATTAAGCATAGAACCTCCACTCCCTATCACCCACAAGCTAATGGGAAAGTGGAGGTGACCAACAGAGCACTGGAGGGCATTCTAACCAAAGTAGTTAGCAGCAGCAAAAAAGATTGGGCAGATAGACTAGTTGAGGCCACCTGGGCCTATAATACCACCTGGAAGACCACCACTGGATTCACACCCTATGAGATGGTCTATGGGAAGAAGGCCCTATTTTCCATTAAATTTGAGTATAATACATTGAGAATGGCAACCCAACTAGATCTAGATCTCAGCAGTGCACAAAGAGAGATATTTCTCCAGTTGAATGGTTTAGATGAGTTCAGAATGCATGCCCTCCTACACATAGAGGTAACTCAAATTCAGAGGAAGATCTGGCATGATAAGAACATCAGGGATAAGCAATTTCAAGAAGGTGATTGGGCTTTGTTATATGATTCCAGATATAAAGACTTTAAGGGCAAGTTAAGGACTAGATGGTTAGGGCCTTATGTTATAGAGAGATGTCATGATAATGGTTTAGTGCAGATCAGAACCATAGATGCAGAGGCCATTCCTTTACTTGTTAATGGGCACAGATTGAAATTTTACAAAAGGCCATTGTTAAAGCAAGAGTTCATAGATGGTATCAACAAAACAGTGATGGTGGTGGAGCAAGTCTCAGCTCCTACCTCATCAAGTCACTAAGAAAAGAAAAAATAAAATAAGGAGACTCAAGTGAAAACCTCCATGAGGTGCCTGAGTCCCACTATTGGGTTGAAAACCTCTTGAGGCGACCCAATGGTGTTAAAAAAAAAGAGAAATAAAAATATCTCTAGGTGAAAACCTCTCTTGAGGTGCCCAGGGCAAGTAGCTAGGATGAAAACCTCTTGGAGGCAGACTAGTTGTTTTAAAAAATAAAGATAAAAATAAATGAGAGAAAAGAAAAATATGAAAATGTTGTTTGCAGGTCAGTAGGAGGATGATCAGAGCAGCAATGGAGAATCAAAAGGGACCTATTCAATTCATTTTTTTATTTCTCAATTCATTATCCTTCACCATTCCACCATTCCTTTCATTTTTTTCACTCATCTAACTCAGCTTGCAAGAGTTTTGTGGTTTCTACAAGATTCCCTGTAAACCTACAGGATCTCCTAAAACCCTACAGGATGATCCTGTAGGAATTACAGTGGCTTGGGAATCCTAAAGGAAGCAACCCTAGGGAAAGGAAATGACCTGCCCATGTCAAAAAAATAAATTCCTACATCACCATCTCATTACCATACCACTCTCCACCTTGATCACCCATGCATTCATCATTAAAAAAATCAGTTTTCCTTTTTTTCTTACAATTTTCAAGAAACAACCCAGAGAAAAAATATGAGACAGAGACCAAGGGGAACAACAACTGAAGGCTATTTTTCATTGTTCAGACTCCCCTAGGCCTCCTCTCTATTCATGTTCATAGGTCCTAGTAGTGGAATATGATTAAATTTTTTGAGGGAGAAGCAACTACAGGACATCCTGTAGGAAATCTTGTACCAGCCAATCCCACCAAATAGAAATCAGAGGTTACAACAAGTTTCAATCATGGAGATCCAAGGGCAGAAGAAGCTCCTCCAGAGCAGCAGCAACATCATCATCCTCAACACCAGGTGCCTGTTGATGAGCCTCATAGCTGGGTAACTATATGGACCTTAATTCACCTCCTAGCTTAGTCAAATCAACTCTTCTCACAATTTATTACATGTTTTGATTATATTTTGTTTAATGAGATGAGTCAAAGTGAGATATTATGCCTAGTGGACTAATGTGCATTGAATGCAGGTTTGTGAGAGAAAATCAGGGAATTTTGGCAAGATTAAAGGTTGAAACTTGAATGGGACATGGAAGATAGGTTGTAGGAGGTAAATCCTCCTCATTTACTCCTCCCTCATTCGAATATTCCTCCATCAATCACACCATCTCGGAGAAGAAGAAACCAAGTCATGAAGATCAAAAAGCAGTCCAGCAAGTGATAGTCAAAGAGTTTGTTCATCTCACATTTGGGAGCCGAGCCTCCTTATATTTAAGGAAGTCGTTGGAGACTTCAGTTGTATAAATAAAGAGGCCTAGAGCCTCATTAGGATTCGAACTTTTGTTGTAAAAACACTAGTTATTTTTGAGCTCCAGTCTTGTGGAAGGCATTGCTATGTAATTTTCTGTTTTGATAATGAGAATGAGATTTTTCATGATCCATTATTGAGTTAACTTAGAGGGTTGAAGCTCTTGGGTTAGGGCCCAACCCTAGTAGCAAAGCATCCTCTTCTTTTATCTGTATGCTTAGACTATTTTCATAGACTCATGGTTAAATTGTCCTCAGAAGTATTTCATTACAAGCAGTGGAGATTTGATCAGTTTGTTTATTAGTTTGCTTCCATTTGTGCTTTACTTCAGTAGTAGGTTATAAGGGATAAAAGGAGCATCAAAAAGCTATTAGTAGGTGTCTTTGCCTTACTTCTTCCTTCAGGGATCATGATTTGAGGAAAGGACCCCTATGTAGCCCCAAAAAGACATATTTCTACTTTCACATAGAATTTAGAGTTTACTGTACTTGAACCAGCATTTGATTAGTTTGCAAGTGTAGGATTTAATTACCATTTCTTCCATCTTTAGTCTTATAGTAGATCTCATCAATGACTTCATCTTATTCTGCAAATTTTCCTCATCCATGAAGTAGACAGCTAGCTCATTAAACTCTATTTTTCTAGCTCAATGAAATTGTTCTTGTTTACATGATTTTTGGGGAAATATCATTGTTTGTTGTGGTGCAGGTGTTTCAAAGAGAGAAATATTTCATAGCAAGAAACCTCCTTCCAACTTCATCAATCCATGATCGTTCCTCACTTTCACTAAAACCCTTCCCAATTTCATCATTTTTCAAGGAAACTTCTTCAATCTTGTTGAGCAAATCAAACCATCTCCCAACCTTGGTATTGAGTTTTGAGTGATCCTAGGCATTTTCTCACTCCATTCCACCCACCACCCACCTTCCCTAAGCGTTCCATTACCTTCAACACCCATCATTTTTCTGTTGATAGTATCCCATAGAAAGATAGGAAATCCTGTAGGTTTTTAGGACATCCTATAGGTTTTTCTTGTGGTGGTCTGTTTTGAGGCCGAATTGAGGGAAAACCTCCAAGAATCTAGACAAGGTCACCTAAGGGACTCCCAAACCTTCCAACCATCCACCAGAATCCCTAAGCCACTTGCCACATCACCCAAAGAGATTAGCTTTCACACTTGTTTTTCCATAAAAAGAATAGAAAGAGAAAAAAAAGATTTATTTTAGTCCTTTACATGCATAGTAGTGATTTTTGATGTTTTGAACTTCCATGATTAGGGTAGTAGAATTTCATACATTTTAGCTTAGAATTCTTGTAAAGCATCGTTTCTCAGCAGATAATTAGAAAATGGTGTGCTTTAGCATTGGATTTCAGTCTTTTTCCCTACTGCAATAGACTATGTTTCTCTTAGAGAATATTTCTCTTTCCCTCATCAATAATCAAGCTTCTTCTAAATCCATAGAAGTCTGGCTTGAAAAACCCTAGTGGTCTCTCGCTAGCTGAACAGTGAGAAAAGGGTGGACCCATCACTTTTACTAGTGTATACAGCACTATCACCTCCAAGTTTGTATGAACCCAGGGTTGATAAAGTAGAGCTAGTAGCCCCAGGAGTTGCAACATTCTTGCTGCAATAGTGTTGCTCATCACTTTTTAGCGTCATTGCCAGTGAGGTGTCTGAGTAATATGTGATTACTGCTTTATTTCTTCCATTTCTTGTTTCTAATATTATGCCAGTAGTTTAATTTCTGCAAAAGTAATTTAGTTTGCTTCCTTTTCCATTCTGCATTATTTGCTTTCCTTTCCATTCTGCAAGTAAGATTTCAATCAAGCAATTAATTTTTCATTCCGTAGGTAGTTTTCATTCAGTCTGCAATTATTTTCAAAGTTTGAAAAAAACACAAAACATAAATAAAAACATTTTTTCATGCCTCATAGGAATAGGGATAAATTAGGGATATTTTTGCCAAATAACCCCATTGTTTCAAACAGCCAACCTTCCCTCTTCTTTGGTGGCTATGAACTGGAGGAAACCTTAGGTGAGAAACTAGAAATATTTGAAGAACCTACAGGGGAAGAAGAAGAATAATAAACCATTCCTACTGAAACAATGGCTGAAAACGGAAATGACAGAGGAAATAAGGAAAGAGTTGAGGGTGCCTTCCCCATCAGGGAATCTAATGGGGATATTAACATGAAAAATATAAGCCCCTCTACCCTTCCTCATTTCCATGGCCTAACCTCAGAAGGTCCAGACACTTTCTTATTTGAGTTTGTTGTCATATGTCGAACCTATGACTACACCAATGATGAGAAGAAGTTTAAACTATTTCCATCCACTCTCAAGGATGCAATTTTGTGTTGGTTCACGGGTTTACGTTTTGATAGCATCACAACTTGGGCTCAGATGCAGCAAGCCTTCAACAACAAGTATCAAGATTGTTGTAGGTCTAAAGACACTAAAGAGGAAATTTTTAGGATGACCTTAGGCAATGATGAATCCCTAGAAGATTATGAAGAAAGATTCCATCTTATCTACAAAAGGGCTAATTGTACACTTGACCCTGAGTCACTAAAGGTAGTCCTGCTTAGAGGAGTAAGGGAAGATCTTCTAGATACCCTAATCTTGTTAGCAGGAGGGGACATTTACCAGTTACCCTATGAGGATATCAAGACTGTCTTTAGAAACCATTCTAGGGTATCTAGGAAAAAAGGTAGTGGTAGTCAACCTATAGTCAGTCCATCCTCTTCCAATTCATCCATCAAAGGTGAAATTGGAAACATGCTGGAGGATTTCAAGAGTGATATGTTGCAAACCATTGCCCTACAGATGGACACTATGCACATTAAGAGAAAACAAGAGGAAGTAGAGAGAGCCTGATGAGCCTCGATATTGCAACAAGAATGCTGCAACTCCTAAGGCTACCAACTTTAATTATCAACCCAGGGTTCGTACAAACTTAAGAGGTATCGGAACTATATGTGTAGCATACAATGTGTCCTTCCTTTGCTTTCATGATGTAATGAAGTGCATGTACTGAAGGCAAATCCTAAATGAATTGCAGAAAATGAAATGGAACCTTAACCTATTGTAAGAAACAAAGTACAAGGAAAGAGATGGAAATTTTATGCTAAATCACACCATGTCTTAATTATCTGCCAAGAAACTATGCTTTGCAATCATGCTAAATTATCATGAACCAAATGCTACTATCTAAGAATGGAAGTAAGAAGCATTAAACATCACTAATGTGCAAGTAAAGGGACTAAAATAAATCTGTTTTTGTCTTTTTGTCTTTTCATGCAAAATCAAGTATGAAAACTAATGTCTTTTGGTGATGTGGAAGGTGAATTAAGGACGTTGGAGTTTGGATGGAAGGGTTAGGAGATGGCTGGATGGTGTTGGGGACCCTTGGGAGGATTTTGGTTACATCTTAGAGGTTTTCCATCAATTCGGCCTCAAAACAGACCGTTTCAGGAAAACCTACAGAATGTACTAGAAATTGAAACCTACAGGATACAGACGAGAGAAAAATGTGAGGTGTTGGAGGTGATGAGAGGCCTATGAAAGGTGTTTGATGGGTGGAATGGAGTGTTAAAATTCCTAGGATCACTCAAAACTCAAAACCAAAGTCGGGAGATGGATGGATTCGCTCGAAAAGCTTGGAGAAGTTTCCTTGTGAAATGATGAAATTGGTGAGGGTTTAATGACCAAGAAAATGAAATCCAAATTGAACGATAAAACTTTTGTTATTAACTAGGATGTCTTAGGTCCCTATTCCAAGTGTGTTTACTCAAAAATACCTATGTTAACCCATGCAAAAAAAATAAAAAAAAACATTACTAGTCGAAAATCTAGATATTTGAGAATTAGGGAGCTAGTAAATGTAAGAAATGCCTAACCAAATCAAGTGAAAATGCAATGGGGTAACTTTTTTTATGAACTAGAATGGTTTTTTGATATAATTCAAGTGGAATCAAGTCGATTGAAGCTCGTTAGCATGATCTAAAAAATAGCATAAATTTACTATTTTTTTGCTAAAAAGGAGGTCCAATAATCTAGATTTCGGAATAAGAAGACTAATACAAGCAACTCAATGATTATTATGAACTTCCAAAGCTTTTACTAGGATGAAATAATGCTTTTCATCCTACAAAAAAACTTACATCAACCATTTAACTCAATCCTATAACAAGAAATCATTAATAATAAATGGAGAAATAGAAAGAAATAAAAACTAGAGATGCATGTGAATAAGCAATGAAAGGAAGGAAATGATACAAAAGGACTATGAGATTCCTGCGATGGCCAAGCCTAAGGAAACTCAGAGACCTATGCAGGAGAACAAGATTTAGAAGTTAAACATGACACCAATATTCATTATATTCATTAATAGAATTACATCTCTGCAAATAAATACAATGGAGCTGCAAGAATACAAGCTCTCTAAAAAATAACACTATTTGAAAAACTCCCCCTAGAGGCAAATTCGACTTGGTACTTATACAAAATGATTAGGAATCATTCCTCATTAATGGAGGAAGCTTTCCCTACCAAAATCCCTTGATTAGTGGATCTAGTCCCCAATACTAGGAATTTGAATTAAATGGCCGGGAACACATTCTTAGATTTTCTCAATCATTCCCTAGAGACAAATTCAACTTGGTACTTATCCAAAATGATTAATAATAATTCCCCATGAATGGAGGAAACTTTCCCCACCGAAATCCCTTGATTAATGGATCTGATCCCTCGATTAGTGGAACACATTTCTAGATTTTCTCAATCATTGAAGTTCCACAATTTGTGCAATAATTCCATAATATCCTATTGATTTATTATTCATTATTGATCCTCCAGTAGTAGGGAACAAGTCCCTAAATTATCTTCTCCTCCAACTCTTCATAATCTGCCCAATATTATCATAATATTCCATAGAAAATAAATAATATTAGGCACAAATATTCAATTATTCATAAACCTTCCTAATAAATATATTAAAGTTAAAAATAAATTATCTAATGCAAATAGAGAGGTTTAATGTCCTGAAGGATGGTCACAAGCCTTAATTTATGTTTTAAATTAGAGGCATGGGCCGTAATTTATGTCTAATTTAGAGGCACATCATACCCCCTGCTGGAAGTGTTGCTCATCCTCTGAGCAACTTAGTGACCTCATTGTGCCTCATCCATGGCCTTGGTGGCCTCTCTCTTGTGCATTAAGAATCTTGGTTGTAAGCTCTACAAGGGCAAGCCAATAAACATATTTGTTCAAAGAAAAATCTTTGTTTCTTGAGACCATTAGTTTTCCTTCTTCCAATTATTCAAGATGGTTCTTGATTATTTTTTCAGTTTGGAAAAGTCTTCCACACCCTTATCAACATTTTGCTACCTTGTTCCACCATTTATTTGCCTTAGGACTACCTCCTGTAGGATTTCTGGGTCACTGTAATTCCTACAGGATCATCTTGTAGAAAACAATCCCTTTGTAAACTGAAGTAAAGGAGTGGGAAAAATGACATAAATAGTGGAGGAATGAATGGTAATGAGTGGTAAAGTAAAAATGTGAGTGACAAGGGTCTCTTTGTGATCCTCATTTGTTCTTTGATAGTCCTTCTTGCTGACCTGCAAATGGAAATTTCATGAAAATGGAGAGGATGCTCTCTTTGTTTTTTTTCAAGAATGAAATGGGATGGATGAATAATCAATAGATAGTGAATATGAAGTGGATGGGGGGATTGGAGTGTTGTGGTAACCTTGGCCTTTGCAAAAATTTATTCTTTTAACTATTGTCCTCATTCCTTGAAATCATCACCCTTCATAATTTAACTTCTCAACATGGCATGAGTGAATGAGTGAGTTGCAATCAACTAGTTGAAGGTGGCTGAGACTGCTGACCCATCCTTAGCTTATAAAGCCTCATCTCTCATGCATTCACAACAAATTTCTAACTATAATATGATCAAGAGAAGAGGTCAAGAATATTGCGTACCTGTACCTACCTGATGGTTGTTGGAGAGACATGCATGCTGCTGCTAAGTTGATGTTGTTGTAAAGGTATTGGATGGTGATGCTGATGATCCTGATGCTGTTGCTAAGCTCTGGAGGAGCTTCTTTGACCTCTAGATCTTCTTTAAAACTGTTCACTACCAATCTTATAGGTTTACAGGACAACAACTTGTTTTGTCCATATCTCCCAAATGGGAGACTAGATTGAGATGAAACATTTTGAGTGTATTGCCATCATCATTATGCACCTCCCCATAGAAACATTTTGTTCAATGGATGCATGGATCGTAAGAAAAACTAAAAATGGCTGAAGGTGATGGAGGCCAATTTATTGGAAACTGTGCACTAGAATTTTCTGAAATTACTTGGGCATGTTACCATCATCCATATGCATCTCCTCATGAAACAACTTGTCAAATGGATGCACGAATATTGAGAAAATGCAAAAATGGGTGAAGGTGATGGAGGCCAATTTATTGGAATCCATGCACTGGAATTTGCTAAAATTCCTTGAGCATGTTACCATCATCCATATGCATCTCCCCCTAAAACATCTTGGCAAATGGATACATGGTTTTCAAGTTAAGGGAAAAACAAATTTCTGCTCTATGTATTTTTGTATCCTGTAGTAAAACAGAGCATCCTCTAGTTTTTTAGGACAGTGAGGAAAATGAGTGGTAGGAGCTTGAGAATGATGGGTGGATGGTGAAAATAGGTGAGGGTGATGGATTGGCATGGCCTTAGCCTTGTTGGAGCATTTTAGCAAAGTAGGAGAAAGTCAAAATTTGACTTCTTTTGACTAAGCTTAACCAATTTTTCTTTTGGTACCAACTTATTCTTGTTGCTTGTAGATGTTTGAGAGTACATGCATGCATGAAGCAAGGATTATTTTATTTTCTGTTTTTTTTCTTCTAGGCCTACTAGCAGGCTCAATGAGGTTTTCAACTAGTAGGTCTGTCTAGGCACCTCAAAGGAGGTTTTCACCTAGGATCTTCTTTTCTCTCTCTCTCTCTCTTTTTTTTTTTCCATTTTTGCAACCCATTGATAGCCTCATGGAGGTTTTCAATCAATGAGCCAATCTGAGGCACCTCCAAGGAGGTTTTCACCTTAGATGATTTTTTTTTATTTTACCCTACCCTACTTGAAAAACAAAATCACTTTCAAGTATAAGAATACTTTCAATGGAGTGGTGTGCACATCAAGATGACAGAAAAAATGATGTGGAGGCTTGAAATGTATTCTTTGACATGTACCTGGATTTCAGAGAGCAAATGATTTGACTTCGGAAGGATCAAGCATAGTTGAGGAAGAGAGTGATGCTGCAACTTAGTGACTGTCTAGAACCATATTTCAATATAGTTGCGATGTCCTTGGTCCTTTGCTGATATGGATCATTCTTCATGTCTTCTTCTACCATGACCTTCAAATCTTCCTTCTTTTGTTGATTGTTCTCTTGAATACATGTAGGATTTGATAGTAACCATGAGGGAGTTCTCTTGATCTCTGATTTTGATGTATGCTCTCCATAAATCACAACCCATGGTTCTGTGGTCTTCTTATTTGAATATTATTCTTCTGGATGTGGTCCTTCAATGATATCAAGATAATCTCTTTTTTGCAATACTCTTCTTGAGCTATGGTGAATAACATTGAGCTCAAGAGGAGATGTTTGGAAGTTTCGTACCTCAACATTGTAAGTGGGCCGATCTACTTCAATGTGTGGGTTTGGAAATGGTGGTACATGTAGGTGAGTGGGAGTGTATATTTGAGATGGATGTGGATGGGGTTGTGGTTGTGGTTGTGGTGGAGGTGAATGGTAGGGATAACATGGAGTTGGGTATGAAGGATATTGAGGAAAAGATTAAGGATATTGTGGATGGCTCCCATAAGTTCCTTGCCAACCTTGTTTCCAAGATTGGTTTTGGGGTTGAGATGGCCAATGTTGCCAAGGAAAGAGTGTGTTCCAATTACTTTGAGGTGGATGTGCATAAACTTGAAATTGTGAATTAGGCTCTTGCATCATATCAGGATGAATAGGTTGCTATGGTCCTCTTGTAGCTACATAACATAGTTGCATTGGCAATTGACTTGCTCCATTTTCCTCTTGGTAAACTTCCTTCAACCTTGGTAGTGATGTACAATGTTTAACACCATGTGATTCTGCAACACAAATATCAACATTTTCTTTTCCTTCATCTTTCATTCTTAACATTTCTACTTGTTTTGTTAGATTGCTGAGAATTTCTGTTTTAAAATCATCAAACAACTTTCCAAGTTTAGCTTGACTTACCGATGTTGATGCTGATTTATCTACTCTTGCTTTTCCTCTTGATATGTGTTTGCATGTTTCACAAATTTCCTCAAATGATAATTGATATACATCACCTCTGCTCATAAGATTAAGGAGATCAATCCACTCATCCCTAATTGTTCTAAGTAAGAGGGTTTTTAGTGTGTCGGATCCTAAATGATGTAATTTTCCCCTCTTAAGATTGTACATGAACCTCTCTATTAGATACTCAAGGCTCTTATATTCTCTTTGATTCATTCTAAATATTTCTTCTTTAAGATCATGATATTTATATTTTTATATAAATATGTTTTGCATATCATTCCATGATCTTATTGAATTAGTCCCTAAACTCATGAACCATTTAAGAGCTCTATCCTTCAAAGTTTCTGGAAACAATCTCAGTTTTTGAGTTTTTAATAAGTAACCATAAGATCTACAAACAATCTCAAATTCAAAGAGAAATATTTCAGGATCCTCTGACTTTAGACCATGAAATTTTAGAAGAAAAGAGGGAGGGATGTTCTTCATGGGCACACTACCATCAATATCTTGAAATCCGAGAGGATCTTTCTCATTGTCATCATCTCCATCCATTTCTTCTACATTCTTTGTCATCTTCTTCTTCTACCTCCAAAAGTGAATGGTGATGTGGCTCTTACTACACCACGTGATCAATTGGAGGGGTGGGTTGGTGTTGGATATTTTTGTTGTTGTTGTTATGATTGAATGAAAACACTAATGCAATGCACTTTTCTATTTTTGAAATGAAATATGCCTAATGCAATTATTTTTTTGTTTTTGCAAAAAATAAAAAGAAATGAATCAACTAAGGAAGAAAAAAATGCATACTTTGACCCATCCCCAGCAATGGCGCCAAAAAGTGATGAGCCTTGATATTGCAACAAGAATGCTGCAACTCCCAAGGCTACCGAGTTTAATTATAAACCCAAGGTTCGTACAAACTTAAGAGGTATCGGCACTATATGTGCAGCATACAATGTGTTCTCCCTTTGCTGTCATGATGTAATGCAGTACATGTACTGAAGTCAAATCCTAAACGAATTGCAGAAAATGAAATGTTTGAAATGGAACCTTAACCTATTGCAAGAAAAAAAGTACAAGGAAAGAGATGGAAATTCCATGCTAAATCACAGCATGTCATAATTAACTGCAAAGAAACTATGTTTTGCAATCACATTAAATTATCATGAACCATATGCTACTATCTAATAATGGAAGTAAGAAGCATCAAACAACACTAATGTGCAAGTAAAGGGGCTGAAATAAATTAGTTTTTGTCTTTTTGTCTTTTCATGCAAAATCAAGTATGCATACTAATGTCTATTGTGATGTGAAAGGTGAATTAAGGATGTTGGAGGTTGGATGGAAGGGTTAGAAGATGGTTGGATGGTGTGGGAGACCCTTGGGATGATTTTGGTGATTTCCTAGAGGGTTTCCATCAATTCGGCCTCAAAACAGGCTATTTCAAGAAAACCTATAGGATGATCGTGTAGGAATTACAGGATACAACTGAGAGCAAAATGTAAGGTGTTGGAGGTGATGGGAGGCCTAGGAAAGGTGTGTGATGGGTGGAATGGAGTGGGAAAATTCCTAGGATCACTCAGAACTCAAAACCAAAGTCGGGAGATGGATGGATTCACTCAAAAAGCTTGGAGAAGTTTCCTTGTGAAATGATGAAATTGGTGAGGGTTTAATGACCAAGAAAATCAAATCCAAATTGGATGGGAGATTTTTTTTTATTAAATAGGATGCCTTAGGTCCCTATTATAAGTGGAATTACTCAAAAAGACCTATGTTAACCCATGTCCAAAAAAAAAAAAAAAAAAAAAAAAAAACAAACGTTACTAGTCGAAAATCTAGAAATTTGAAAATTAGTGAGCTAGTAAATCTAAGAAAGGCATGACAAAAAGTGAAAATTCAATGGGGTAATTTTTGTGATGAACTAGAATGTTTTTTTGATCTAATGCAAGTAAAATCAAGTCGCTTGAAGCTCATTATCATGCTCTAAAAAATAGTAGAAATTTATTGTTCATTGGTAAAAAGGAGGTCCAACAATCTAGATTTGGGAATAAGAAGACTAATCCAAAAAAATAAATGATTATTATGAACTTCCAAAGCTTTTCCAAGGATGAAATAATGTTTTTGAACCTGCAAATGAACTTACATCAACCATTTAACTCAATCCTACAAGAAGAAATCATTAATACTAAATGCAGAAATAGAAAAAAATAAAAACTAGAGATGCATGTGAATAATCAATGAAAAGAAGGAAAGGAAATGATACAAAAGGGCTCTGAGGTTCCTCAAATGGCCAAGCCCAAGGAAAATCAGAGACCTATAGAGGAGAAGAAGATTTAGAAGCTGAACATGACACTAATCTTCATTATTTTCATCCATAGAATTACATCCCTGCAAGAAAATACAATGGAGCTGCAAGAATACAAGCTCTCTCAACAATAACACTAATTGGAAAAATCACCCTAGAGGTAAATTCGACTTGGTACTTATACAAAATTGTTATGAAAGTAGCGCAGAAAAAGATAGAAAAGAGACTCGAGAGATAAACCCCTTAGAATTTAGCCTCTTCGAGGAGGCAACCTCCTTTACATTACACAAATGAACAATTCTTGGATGGTACAAATGACAAGACCTTCTTTCTATATATAGGAGTCTAAGGGGTCATAATATAATCAGAGCGGACATAACAATAATAATGTAAGGGCACAATAATAACAATAGTGGGCTTCTATGTGGCACAATAATAACAATATGGGGGCTACATGGGCACAACAATATAAAAAGGGGGTTGTACTAATAACAATAAGGGGTTACACTAGTAGTATAGGGACCTAACATGCCCCTCTCCTTAAAAATGTGTTGTCCTCAACGCTTGAGTTGTTCTTGATGCTTCTGTATAAATTCTTGTCCTCCCATGTGGAATCTTCAGCGGGTAAGTTCTTCCACTTGATGAGATACTCTGAAATTGATCTATTTTGTAGCTGTCAATTTCTCAGTTCTGTGACTGCTTTAGGTTCCAATATGAATTTTCCTTCCTTGTCAAGTTCTCGCAATACTATTTGAACTAGGGTCTTCTACAACTTTTGAATGAGTGGCCACACTTCTTCATCCTTATTCCATTCATCCCTAGCTTCGTTTATCCAATCTGGTTGAATAATAGAAATAGCACAAAACAATGCTTCCACATCCTCATCCTTTCTTGATAGCGCATCTGCAACAACATTTTGCTTCCCTTTTCTGTAGATGATTTCAAAGTCATAACCCAACATATTTGTGACCCATTTTTTATGTTCATCTAAAGATAATATTTGTTCTAAAACGTATTTAAGGCTATCATGATCCATTTTTACCTTGAAGTGTCTTGCCATTAGGCAAGGTCTCCATTTCTTAAGTGCATGTAGTATTTCGAACATTTCCTTCTCATAAATAGCTTTCTTGAGATGTAGACGTAAAAATACCCAATCGCCTTCATCAAAACATCTTTCACTGCGATGTTGATCTGCCTATTGCTTCATTTGATTCTGTACGAAACTGGCGTTATCCATTAAAATTTGGAGAACTTGTTCTTGATGCTCGATATGATCTTTCACTGCTTGAATCTTTTTCTTCTTGATATGTCCTTCTATCTTGAGAGTTTGAGGAGTGGTAATTTCTTCCAATACATTACAAGGTATGGTGGGATTCATTTCTTGATGCTCGATGTGATATTTCACTTCTTGAACATTTTTATTCTTGATATGTCCTTATATCTTCATAGTTTGAGGAGTGGTAATTCCGGCCAATGCATTACAAGATATGGTCGGATTCATTTCTTCTCTCTTGATGTGATCTTTCACTTCTTGAACCATTTTCTTCTTGATGTGTCCTTTGATCTTGAGAATTTGATGAGTGATAATTCTTTCCAATGCTTTACAAGACATGGTCGAATTCATTTCTTGATGCTCAATGTGATCTTTCACTTCTTGAACATTTTTCTTCTTGATATGTCCTTCTATCTTGAGAGTTTGAGGAGTGGTAATTCCAACCAATGCATTACAAGATATGGTCGGATTCATTTCTTCTTTTTCTAGGGTTTGTTCCTGGTGTGTATCTTCTTCTTTTGACATTTCTTGTTCATTGTCTTCCTCCTCTTCACAATCTATGTAAAATAATTTCTTCTCTGCACACTTATGACCTTTAGTGTATTTGCTATCACAACTGTAACAAAGCCCTTTTGCTCTTTTTTCTTCCAATTGTTGTCATGTAAACCTTGTAGGTTGTGGAAGGCTAGAAGAAAAAACACTTCCATATTTATAGTTGTGAGTGGTAAGATTCCTTGTTTCCATAATTCCGCTTTCAATTTTTCTTCCCAACTTGAATGCCTTCTCCAATGAATCAGGTTCCCAAAGACGAACCTCATATTGAATGTTATCCTTTAAAGTCCCTATGAAGACATCAATCATTTTCTTCTCTGGAATATCATTTACCCTTATATTCAATTTTTTGAAATCCTCAATGTGCTCTGCCATTGAACCCTTTTGTTTAAGATTTATCAATTGGCTAAAGAAGGTGTTACTCTTTGTATCCTCATAATGTGCTATCATTTCCTCCGTGCAAATTGACTACGTAATAAGTGGTTTACGAGAACAAATCCCTTTATACCATAAAAATTGATTCGGTTCTAAATAATTAGATGTAATAAATACCTTTTGTAACAGTGGTACACCATGTAGATCAAAATATTTCTCGATCTGTAGTATCCAATTTACCGGATCCTTTCCATCAAACTTCCTCATCTCATTTTTTTTAATTTAGGAGCTCGATCTCGAAACAACTATAACTCTGTAATTTTAGCTCTTCTAGTTCTGAAATTGTGACCTGCAGTAGCCCTTTGTGTCCTCTTTCCAATGCCACCAGTCTGATCAAAATTGGATTCTCCAAGAAATAGTTATGCACAATCTCCCAAGATGACCTGATTATATACCTTTTCAGAAAAGCGAATTTGTATGGAAAGCCACCTATCACTATTTTGACCTTTGGATCTGAGCAATATATACAAGAAACTACTATCCATCCTCTTTTTGCAACTTCTTACGAAATTGTAATCTGATGCTCAGAGAGACAGTTATGATGATTTTCCCAAGGTGACCTGTTTGGAATGTAATTTGGGGGTTTGCAAAAACCCTAAATTCCTCAGACTATATCTCCTAAACTATAGAGAGATAGGATCTGAAATTCCAAGCTGAGGTTCATACTGATTTTTTCTCAAATGGGTTTTTGTTTTAGCTTATGAAATTTCGTAGTGAGAGCGTTATAGTGAAAATCCCACGATGACTTTTTTTAGGTGAAATTCTGGAGCTTGCAAAAACCCTAACTTCCTCAGATCATATGTCCGCAAATATAGCAAGACAAGATCTAAAATTCAGACCCAAGGTTCAGCGCGAGTTTTTCTCAAATGGGTATTTTTTTTTGCTTCTGAAACATCGCAGATAAAAATTTATAGCGAAAATTCCACAATGACCTATTTGGAGCAGCGAAACCCTAGAATCCAAAGCTCTGATACCAAATGTTATGAAACCAACTCACAAAATGATAGAAAAGATATATCAAAGCCTTAGAAATAAGCCTCTTTGAGGGGGCAACCTCCTTTGCATTACACAAATGAACAATTCTTGGATGATACAAATTATAAGACCTTCTTTCTATATATAGGAGTCTAAGGGGTAATAATATAATCAGAGCCGACATAACAATAATAATGTAATTGCACAATAATAAGAATAGTGGACTTCTATGGGGCGCAATAATAACAATATGGGGACTACATGGGCACAACAATATAATAAGGGGTTTGTACTAATAACAATAAGGGGTTACACTAGTAGTATAGGGACCTACCATGCCCCTCTCCTTCAAAAAGTGTTGTCCTTAACGCTTGAGTAGTTCTCGATGCTTCTGTATAAAATTCTTGTCCTCCCATGTGTATATCCTCTTCTTTTGAACATGACACAATCTTCATTATTTTAATCAATAGAATTACATCCCTGTAAAAAATTAAAATGGAGCTGCAAAAATACAAGCTCTCTCAACAATAACACTAATTGAAAAAATCCCCCTAGAGGCAAAGTCAACTTGGTACTTATACAAAATGATTAGGAATCATTCCCCATGAATGGAGAAATCTTTCCCCACCAAAATCCCTTGATTAGTGGATCTAGTCCCCAATACTAGGAATTTGCATTAAATGGAAGTGAACACATTCCTAGATTTTCTCAATCATTCCCTAGAAGCAAATTCAACTTGGTAATTATACAAAATGATTAAGAATCATTCACCATGAATGGAGGAAGCTTTCCCCACCAAAATCCCTTGATTAGTGGATCTGCTCCCTTGATTAGTGGAACACATTTCTAGATTTTCTCAATCATTGGAGTTCCATAATTTGTGCCATAATTCCATAATATCTTGTTGACTTATTATTTATTATTGATCCTCCACCAGTAGGGAACAAGTCCCTAGATTATCTCCTCCTCCAACTCTTCATAATCTGCCTAATATTCTCATAATATTCCACAAAAAATTAATAATATTAGGCACAAATATTCAATTATTCATAAACCTTCATAATGAATATATTGAAGTTAAAAATAAATTACCTAGCACAAAAAGAGAGATTTAATGTACTGAAGTATGGTCATATGCCTTAATTTATGTTTTAAATTAGAGGCATGGGCCTTAATTTATGTCTAATTTAGAGGTCCATCAAAGCCTTAGCCATTTTCTGCCCTAGATGCACCAGGAGGCACCCTAGGAGTTAATGTCCATTGAATTCTATTGAAATCTTCTCAGTGTGTGAAGAAAACCACTCAAAAGACAAGTGGCCTTCTTTATCTGGACTAAATGTTGTATATCAAGGAGGTGAAGGGGTAGCTGAACAACTTTGCTACATAAACCAAGGAATACCCCATGGGCCTAGGCCACACCAATAGGGCATGCAAGGGTCATCCCATGCATATTACAACCCCAACCAGACCACATCCATACCTTCTTGGGGGGGCCCTACTCATCCTTCCTGGTCTACACCTCCTCCTTGGTCCTTTGCACCTCAGTATCATTCTCAGCCAACCAGCCAGTCATTTCAACCATATGCTCCACCACAACCTCAGTGGAATACACCGCCCTAGGGGTGGAGGCCCCCATACAACAATTCTCAAGCTTTATTGCCTTCACCACCTACTCAACCACAACTTTTACACTCTGCTCCACCTAAACATCCCCATATGCCTGCCCAACCAAATCCAAATCCAAACAACAGACGAGCACAACAAGTATATAGTGGAGAGACATTCTATCCTTCTTATGCTATGGAGATTCAAGAAATCAACCCGAGATCTGGGAGTGTACTCCCAGACAACCAACCTCTCCCTCCACCTAGGGAGGTTGAATAGGAAAGAGAGAAAAACATGCTTAAAGTAAATCTACTACCCTTTCCTAAGAGATTAACCCAACCACTCCAGCCTACCCTAGAAGAGACTGAACTTCTAGGAGAATTGAAAAACCTGTGTCAAAATTCCACTTCTCCAAGATATTAAATATGTACCTATTTACAATGAGTTGATCAAGGAGAAGTGCTTCAAGAATCCAGGGAGGCGAAGAAGAGATGCCCCTACCATTAATGTCATTGGACAACTGTCTGACTTAATGTTGGAGCAGGTAATCTATCTGAAGTATTTGGACCCTAGAATCCCTGTAGTAGATGTGCACATCAATGGCACCATTATCCCACACACTTTGATCAATCTTGGGGATGTCATTAATGTGATGACCAAAGACACCATGCTCAAGCTCAACCTCCAAGGTTCATTGAGAAAGACCACGACAGTTCTGCAACTTGCAGACCGATCCATAGTGACCCCTGAGGGGATTGTGGAGCATGTGATGGTATCCATTGACTCTTGGGAATAGCCTAAAGATTTCCTAGTTCTCTAGCCTAAGGCTAAGCTTATCGGTTACCCTCTCATCCTTGGGAGGCCTTGGTTAGCCACCGCCGATGCCTAAATTAGCTGAAGGGCTGGAAATATGACCGTAAAAATGGGCATATGTTCAAGTAGTTAGTTGTATACCCTCCTGCTCAGCCATCTCTAGAACATGACTTAGCTTTGTGGCTAGAAGAGGAGGAAGAAGATGACATTTATTCCGCCCAACTCTATACCTTATAAACAACCATAGGAGCATGATAACAGGATGAAGATGATTTCATTGAACACATACTCCAAACTCCAACTCCCTGTACATTTTCCTTAGAAGAAGTAGTAAAGGAAACCATAAAAAACCATCAAATTGATCTATTCTTAGCCAATTCCAACCCTATCCGTGTCAAAACCATAGAATTCATCCCTAAGAGAGCTTTGAAAATCAACCAATCTCTTTCTGTTCACCAAGAAGAAATGTTGTGCAACCTGCTAAAGGAACACCTGGATGCCTTTGCTTGGAGTTACATAGAAATGAAGGGAGTGCACCCCTCGGTGTGTACTTTCCACATTTATATAAAAGAAGGTTGCAAGCTAGTCTAGCAACCCCAAACGAGGATGAATCCAGCTCTTAAAGATATAGCCAAAGAAGAATTGCAAAAGATGCTAGATGCAGGATTCATTTATGCTATCTCAGACAATGAGGGGGTCTCTCCTTTTGTGTAGGTTCCAAAGAAAAATGGTAAGTGGAGGATTTGTGTTGATTACAAGGAGTTAAACAAAGCCACAACGAAGGACAATTTCCCTCTACCTTTCATCGACCAAGTGCTAGATGGCCTGGCAAGGAATTTTTTTTTCTCTTTCCTAGATGGATTCAGTGGGTACAATCAAATCTAGATTAGCTCAGAAGACCAGGATAAAACCAAATTCACTTGTCCTTGGGGTACTTTCGTGTGTAGAGTCCTTCTTTTTGGCCTATGCAATGCTCCTTCCACTTTCCAGAGAGCAGTCCTGAGTATCTTTGTCAAGTTATTCCATGATTCGGTAGAGATTTATATGGATGATTTTACACCTTATGGATGTGATTTCCAGGAGGCTTTGTCCAACTTAGGTAAGGTGTTGCACACATGCATTGAAATGAACCTATCTCTTAGTCTCAAAAATGTGAATTCTTGATGACTGCACGGACCGTGCTAGGTCATTCAATATCCCAGAAAGGACTGCAGGTGGACCCAAACAAAATAGCTATCATCCAAAGGGTCCCACCTCCACAAAAGTAGAGAGATGTCAGGAGTTTCCTAGGGTTAGCTGGATACTACCAAAGGTTTATAAAAGACTTCAACAAGTTGGCTTCTTCTTTATTTGGGTTGTTGGCCAAAGACTCTAAGTTTGTATGGTCAAAAAGCTGTCAAGAGGCCCTGGACACCCTGAAGGACAAGTTAACCACTGCACCAATTCTCCAAGGCCCAAATTGGGCCCTTCCTTTTCATATACATGTTTATGCCTCACACAAAGCCATAAGAGCAGCCCTAGGCCATATATATGAAAAATTGCATTTTGTCATTTACTTTATTAGTAAGAATCTGTCAAAGGCCGAACTGAACTACATAGTGACTGAAAATGAGCTCCTAGATGTTGTGCATTCATTGAACAAATTTAGGAATTATATTATAGGATATCAAACATTTGTACATACTGACCAAGCTGCAATCAAATATTTAATGAATAAACTTGATGTGAATGCTTGAATTATTAGATAATGACTTATATTACAACAATTTGATCTAACTATTGTTGATAAGCCTGGCAAGGAAAATGTTGTTGCTGATTTTTTGTCCAGATTAACTTTTCCTGTGGGTGAGGAAGGAATGGTTGATGATCAGTTACCAGATGAACACTTATTTGCCATTTCAATTCTCTCTCCATGGTTTGCTAACATAGAAAACTATTTGGTATCTGCACAGTTCCCACCAAATTTGTCGTTCAAAGAGAAAAGCAAGATTGTGAGGAAGAGCACCCCATTCACTTGGATTGGGGGCAACCTCTTCAAACTAGGCCCAGATCAAATTATGAGAAGATCTATCAGGGAGGAGGAAGTCTTTGACATCCTTCTAACCTGTCATGATGGGCCTTGTGGAGGTCACTTTGCAACAAAGAGGACAACATTTAAAGTGTTACAAGCTAGTTATTATTGGCCCACTCTTCATCAGGATGTGAAAATATATGGTAGTCAATATGATCGGTGCCAAAGAATGGGAAAGCCTACTCCAAGACATGAAATGCTTCTGCAACCTCAAGTGACTCTCGAGCCATTTGACAAATGGGGAATGGACTTCATTGGACCTATTGACCCTCATTCCAAGAAAAAGTAGTATATCATTGTTTGCAATGACTATTTGACTAAGTGGGCTGAAACCAAGGTAATTAAGGTAGGAATAGAGGAGAAGGTGGTTGAGTTCTTAAGGGAGAATGTATTTTACAAATTTGGGTACCCTAGAGAACTGGTCACTGATCAAGGCAACCAGTTTACATCTAACATGATTGAAGACTAGTTAAGCCAGCATAAGATCAAGCATAGAACCTCCACTCCCTATCACCCACAAGCTAACATGCATAGACTAGTTGAGGCCACCTCGGCCTATAATATAACCTAGAAGACCACCACTATATTCACACCCTATGTGATGGTCTATGGGAAAAAGGCCCTTTTTTCCATTGAATTTGAGTATAATACATTGAGGATGGCAGCCCAACTAGATCTAGATCTCAGCAGTGCACAATAAGAGAGATTGCTCTAGTTGAATGGTTTAGATGAGTTCAGAATGCAGGCCCTCCTACACACATAGCTAACTCAAATTCAGAGGAGGATCTCGCATGATAAGAACATCAAGGATAGGAAATTTCAAGAAGGTGACTAGGCTTTGTTATATGATTCCAGATATAAATAATTCAAGGGCAAGTTAAGGACAAGATGGTTAGGGCCTTATGTTATAGAAATATTTCATGATAATGGTTCAGTGCAAATTAGAACCATAGATGTAGATGCATTCCTTTACTTGTTAATGGGCACAGATTGAAAGTTTACAAAAGGCCATTGTCAAAGTAAGAGTTCATTGATGGTATCAATAAAACAATGATGGTGGTGGAGCAAGCCTCAACTCCTGCCTCATCAAGTCATTAAGAGAAAGGAAATGAAAAAGAAAAAATAAGGAGACTCAGGTGAAAACCTCCATGAGGCGCCTGAGTTTGATGGTTGGGTTGAAAACCTCTTGGGGCGTCCCAATGGTGTCGAAAAAAAAATAGAAATAAAAAGATCTTTGGGTGAAAACCTCTCTTGAGGCACCCAGGGTAAGCAGATAGGATGAAAACCTCTTGGAGGCAAAATAGTTGTTTTCAAAAAAAGAAAAAAAAAGAGAAAAGAAAAATCATGAAAAATTGTTTGTAGGTCAGCAGGAGGACGATTAGAGAGCAAAGGAGAATCAAAAGGGACCTATTCCACTCATATTTTTATTTCTCCATCCATTATCCTTCATCCTGCCACCATTCCTATCATTTTTTTACTCAATTGCCTCAGTTTGCAAGGGTACTGTGTTTTCTACATGATTCCCTATAAACTTAGAGGATCCCCTGAAAACTTACAGGATGATCCTGTAGAAATTACAGTGGCTTGAGAATCCTAGAGGAAGTAACCCTAGGGAAAGGAAATGACCTGCCCATGTAAAAAAAAAAATCCCCACATCACCACTTCATTACCATACCTCTCTCCACCTTGGTCACCCCTGCATTCATCATTAAAAAAATCAGTTTTCAAAAAAAAATGTAGTCTTCAAGAAAAAAAAGAGAGAAAATTTGAGAGAGAGAGCAGAGGGGAATAGCACTTGAAGGTTATTTCTCATTATTCACACACCCCTAAACCTCTTCTCTGGCCATGTTCATCATCGTCAAGTCCCAGTAGTAGAAATGATTAAAATTTTTGAGGGAGAAGCGAGTACAGGACATCCTATAGGAAATCATGTAGCAGAGTATCCCACAAAATAAAAATCATAAGTTGTAGCAAGTTTCTAGCATGGAGATACAAGGGTAGAATAAGCTCCAGAGCAGCAGTAGCACCATCATCTTCAACACCAGGTACCTTCATATCAAGGCAATCATCAAAGGACAAAGAAAAAATGAAAAAAGGAGAGATCACATGCAACCAACATATAGCAAAAACCTTATTTCTTCAACAAACTATAGTAAGGTATTGTCACCACGGGTAAATATCTCGCTTCACTCTCTCATTTGCATAATGTAATCAAAAGATGTAAAGGTTGTGAGAAAGTTGGTTTATAAGTGAAAGGTGGCCATTTAACTTGGCCATCTTTGTTTAGTCAATAAGGACAAAATAGTTAGTCCTCACACACGTGGCAACAGTCAATTCAAAGAAAAGGGTAATGAGGTAAGATGTAGTTGAGACTATGGATGCCTGAAGTGGGAGTTGATTACGAGGTGAGGGGAATGATGATATGATAATGGGGACCAACGGTCCAAAAATAGAAATTCGTACCTCGGCTGCCAGCACACCACCTAACTCAACTTGACCATAAGAGGAAATAAACGTTGATCCTCATGCCCTCACGCATTCGTCTTTTGGAGGCTCACTCTAGCAAGGTCACTCTCATCCCCAAGAAACCTACAAGAGAGGAAAACTTCATTTTTTCCTGCGCAGGACTTCCTACAGGATCCTACAGGAAATCCTACAGGATCACACAGGAATCCTACAAGATACAGTCAGGCAGTCTACATGATTGGCAGAGAGCAATTTCAAAGGGGGGAACACAGGGGTTGGATACATCAAGCACTATGAGGAGGTAGGCTCTACATTTCCTCCCATTTTTCCAAGTAAAAAGAACATAAAAATATCCTAGTTTGATTGAAATTGATAGCTGTATAAGGGAATTGTATCCACAGAAATTTCAGTCCCATTTCCTCCTTCATTAAAAATTTTGTATCATACATCTCTGCTCCTCCATTCACGAAAGAAAATGATAGGGGGCTTAATAGAAGGGAGCCCATCAACGCTGTGAGGATTCAAGATGCCCTCTTGTGCTAGAAATATTCACAAGGCATAATTGGATGGGGTACTTTGAGAAATTGAGCGGTTATGATGATGAAGTAGCCAGAGATTTTTCTCTCTCCCTCATTCCACTGACGAGGACCCATGCCACTGCTGTGGTGAGAGGACTCTCCATAGAGCTCACCCCTGAACTCATAAGTAGAATTACCACACTTCCCTTAGGAGTGCCTTGGAGAAATGAAGACAAGGGAAATAGCCAAACTGCAAAGAAGAAATTATTTCTAGAGGGAGAGGAGGCCATGGAAGACAAGAATGGAGTGAGAAGAGCAAGGCTACCATACCCCTAGAATGAAATAAGATACCAACTTATAAAATACATATCATGTGAAGGTAGGTATAGTGTGGTATATGGATACCACTTTAGGATTCTTGAAGAATTGAGGTTTGGAGTAGATACACCTCCTCACCACAGACTCAACATACCCTACTTCCTTCTTCAATCCCTAATAGATATGAGCATAAATGTGAAGGAAGGAAACTACCAGTAGCTAGCCCATCATGGGTTAATTAGACTCATCATAGAAGATGCCCTCCACAACCTTAGAATTCCTATCACATGGGAAACGTTTAGAGACATAGAGATAGAGGAGGATATAAAAGCCCTCACATATGACAAAAGCCCTACTACCTGTGAAAGGGATGAAGAGGAAACTAAAACAGATGAGGATCTAGAGAGGGATGAAGAGGAAATAGATGAGGAAGAAGAGGAAGAGAAAGGGAAGGAAAGTGGTGAAGAAACAAAGGAAGATGCCAGGGAGGAAACTGATGAACAAGGTGAAGAAGAGAAGAAAGAAAAATATGAAAAGGGGAATGGAAAAGAGGAGGCAAAAGACAAGGAGGAGTCACTCAAGGCGTCTCCTGAGCCCACTAAGAGAGAGGCAACAACTGCCCTGACTACCCTTAGCACCCTATCAAACAAAAAGGCAAAAGATAAAGACAAACCCCATTATACTTTAGAACAAGAAAGAGTACAAGGATAAGGCAGGGAAAACCTCAAACTCCCTAAAGGTTCCCATTGTTATTGAAGGCTCACCTGAAAAGCAGGAAAAGATGGTTCCTCTTATTAAAACTCAAGGAGAAAGATCCTCATCACAAACCTCCCCTAAGTCTCCTATCACTTATGAGAGAAGGTCTATGACTAGATCTGCCTCATCCAAGGGAAAATACATCCTATAGGATACACAATAGGATGTATAGGAAGTAGAGGCAGTCCTACAGGAATCTCTATTAAACCTACAGGAAACTCAAAAATTGGATAAGGAAAGGAGTATTTAGCAAGAACGAAAGGAGGAGGACCCAGAGCTAACGTAACCTATCCCTCAACCTAACCTTGACTCCTACTACAAATTTATTGAAGGGGGCAGGGTCATTCCACAAAAATTTGACATCCCATTATTTTTTGAGCTTGAGAAGGAAAGAGCCAAAACACATAGATGGATGCAGATTTCCAAGTCCAAGGGAGTAGAAGACATAGGTCACATGGAGGAAAAGGTCAAAGAGATGGGCAGAGAACTAAGTAGCCTAAGGGACAGAGAGGCCATAATGAAAACTCAGTTGGAGCCAAAAAATGCATGGTTGAAAGGATATCTGCAAGAAAAATAGAATCAATTGGCAACCATGACCAGTCTATCTTTAGAGGCAATCCAGTGCAGGATTCCAACTAAGTCCTATGCATTATACCATAGGGAACAGTGGCTACAGTTCCAAATCAAGACCCTAGCATAGAGAGGCACTATGCCATTCCAGGATTATAGACAGTTCATTGATCTTTGTGATGAAAGCACATTGGAGGATATGGCTAAGATGTTTAAGTTCTACTTGCATAATATGGCCTTGATAGATCTAAATGTATGGGATCCTAATGCAAAACTAGGTGATTTACATTTGATGCCTTTGGCATCATGGATAAACCATGAGGAAGCAAGGGCAGTAGAAATGAAGAAGATATTGGCAAGGGAAAAAATAGAGCCTCTCATGATAAGAGTTGAGCAGTCAAATCCAATGGCTATCCTCAACACACATAATTTAATTGCAAATGATCCTCAACTTGCACCCAGGTATCTTTCTTCCCAAGTGAAAGAAATTACACATTTTGAGGATATGTTTAGGTTTTTAGGGGATGGCAGCATGCAATCTTGCCAAAGGAGACGGAATACTCTACCATACAGTTTGAAAATCAGGGAGTACCATTCTCCTCAAAGAATGAGAGAGGCACTAAACAGGACACCCATGTACAAGCAAACCATCCAAAGGCTCAAAGTCAATTGGATTAGCTTGAGACTCAGTCCACCACTGATCTTGGGGATGATAGAAGGAAGGAAGGACGAGGAAGAAAGAAAGTAATGGGAGAAGATAAAAAGGAAGGTAGGATTCTATGCACAAGAAGAAGAGACCACATCAGAAGCATGGGATGTTAGGGAGGCCACCAAGGCTATGAAAGATATGGATATTGATTGAGTTGCTCAGAGGGTAAGCAACACTTTCAGTAGGGGGGTGATGATGAGCCTCATCACTGGGTAACTATATGGACCTTAATTCACCTCCTAGCTTAGTCAAATAAACTCTTCTCATAATTTATTACATGTTTTGATTTTGTCTAATCAGATGAGTCAAAGTGAGATATTATGCCTAGTGGACTAATGTGCATTGAATACAGGTTTGTGAGAGAAAATCAGGGAATTTTAGCATGATTAAAGGCTAAAAATTGAATGGGACAAGGAAGAGAGATTGTAGGAGGTAAATCATCCTCATTTACTCCTCCCTCATTCGGATATTCCTCCATCAATCACACTAGCTCGTAGTACAAGCAACCAAGTCATGAAGATCAAAAGTCGAGCAAGTAACAATCAAAGAGCTATTTTCTCTCAAGTTTGGGATCCGAGCCTCCCTATATTTAAGGAAGTTATTGGGGACTTCAGTTGTATAAATAAAGAGGCCTAGAGCCTCATTAGGATTCAAATTTTTGTTGTAAAACACTAGTTATTTTTGAGCTCCAGACTTGTGGAAGACATTGCTATGTAATTTTCTATTTTGATAATGAGAATGAGCTTTTTCTTGATCCAGCACTGAGTTAACTCATAGGGTTGAAGCTCTTGGGTTAGGGCCCAACCCTAGTAGCAAAGGCTCCTCTTCTTGTATCTGTATTCTTAGATTAATTTCATAGATTCCTCGTTAAATTTTCCTTAGAAGTATTTCATTGCAAGTAGTGTATATTTGATTAGTTTGTTTATTAGTTTGCTTCAATTTGTGCTTTACTTCAGCAGTAGGTTAGAAGGGACAAAAGGAGCATCAAAAAGCTGTGAGTAGGTGTCTTTGCCTCACCTCTTCCTTCAGGGATCATGATTTGAGAAAAGGACCCGTATGCAGCCCCAAAAAAATAGAATTCTACTTTCTGATAGAATTTGGAGTTTACTGTAGTTGAACCAACATTTGATCAATTTGCAAGTGCAGGATTTAATTATTATTTCTACCATCTTTAGTCTTACAGTAGATCTCATCAATGATTCCATCTTATTCTACAAATTTTCCTCATGCATGAAGTAGACAACTAGCTCATTTAACTCTGTTTTTCTACCTAATTGAAATTCTTCATGTTTACATGATTTTTGGGTAAATATCATTGTTTGATGCAGTGCCGGTGTTTTAGAAGTATGGAGAGATCTCATAGAAAGAAACCTCCTTCCAACTTCATTCATCCATGATCATTCCTTGCTTTCACTAAGACCCTTACCAATTTCATCATTTTTCAAGGTAACTCCTCCAAGCATGTTAAGCAAATCCAACTATCTCCCAACCTTGGTTTTGAGTTCCGATTGATCCTAGGCATTTTCTCACTCCATTCCATCCACCAACAACCTTCCCTAAGCCTTCCATCACCTTCAGCACCCATCGTTTTGCTCTCGGCTGTATCCTGTAGAAATACAAGGAATCCTGTAGATTTCTAGGACATCTTGTAGGCTTTCCTGTAGTGACCTGTTTTGAGGCCGAATTGAGGGAAAACCTCTATAAATCCACACAAGGTAACCTAAAGGTCTCCCAAACCTTCCAACGATCCACTAGCATCCCTAAGCCACCTGCCACATCACCAAAAGATATTAGCCTTCACATTTGTTTTTTTTTCCATAAAAAGAACAAAAAGAAAAAATAGATTTGTTGTAGCCATTTACATGCACAGTAGTAGAATGTTAATTATTTGAATTTACATCTTAGTAGTCGAATGTTGATTCTTTGAATTTATGTGCTTAAGATAGTTTAATTCCATACATGTTAATCTAGAATTCTTTTTGAAACATAGTCTCTTAGCAGATTGGTAGGAAATGGCATGCTTTAGCATTGGATTTCAGTCCTTTTCCTTACTGCAGTAGACAAGATTTCTCTTAGAGTAGATTTCTCTTTCCCTCATCAATAATCAAGCTTCTTCTGAATCCACAGAAGTCTAGCTTGAAAAACCCTAGTGGTCTCTCGCCAACTGAACAGTGAAAAAAAGACAGACCCATCACTTTTACTTGTGTATACAGCACTGTCACCTCCAATTTTGTAAGAACCCCAGGTTGATAAAGTAAAGTTGGTAGCCCCAAGAGTTGCAACATTCTTCTTGCAATACTGGTGCTCATCAAGTTCACGTGGACGAGGGTCGTGAGGCCTATTCCTATAGTAACAAGTGTATATTGTGGACCAACACTTCAATCTACCATTTCGTATATCCCACATGAATGTTATTAGGAAACGTCTTATCATTTAAATGAGTTGTGAATTGACTAGTTAATACAACTACTAGAGAATGTGAAACATTTATACAATAATTCATCATATCATGGGACTTCTCGAACATTAAGAGATGTTTAGTTCATGTTTGAATGTTGGATTATAAGAGTAAGCAGAGACAATATGATTTACAATGGATTAATATATAATCATTGAACTAAACGTCTTATGTCTTAGTAAGAGGGAAATTTTTAATATGCATAATTTCATATCCAAGTTGAATGTAAAAAAACAAATAAGAAAGGTATTAGAGCATAAGTGATATATGGAACAGTTAAATTAATTAAATTTCACTGCGCATATATCTATATATATATATATATATATATATATATATATATATATATATATATATATATATATATATATATATATATATATATATATATATATATATATATATATATATATATATATAGATATAGATATAGATATTAAAAAATGAATTGTGAAAAACTAGGTATGTTACAGTATTGATCGCAGTGTCAACACCCCCACACGAATATTGGCAAAAACGAATTATTTCCCTTTTAGTTCAGATCCATAAAGGTATCTCCCAACACCATTTCCAATGGCTTTAACAAACATTTAACTCCATCAGGAGGGGGGGAGTCATGGGAGTTTCAACCAAATCGGAACCAAAGTGGGAATGTCCTCATCAGGATCAAAGTCTAGAGACCATGATTTAAATATATTCCTTTGTTTCCAAAGAGGTGCAGTCCATTTTTCAAGACAATATCCTGGTCTTCCTTATCTTTAAAAAGGAGGGAACATAATCTATTTCCAATAATAAAATCACCTAAATTCACTTTCGTCATTGACTTCCATGTTTTCTCCACCAACCGTTCTACTGAATTTGGAGAGAACCACATCCCCTTAAACATTCCCAGAAGCGCCCTTTCAAAATAAGTCAATGTGGTTCTTTTGAAACCCATCGACAGAGCACTTGATGAGATGTTTACAAACTTCTTAGCAAAGAACTATGGAGGGTATTTGGACTGAGGCTTCTCCTAGAGATTGGAGATCAAAACATGAAATGTGGTCACCTCATCCCAAATAGGATAGGAGCTACCCTGCCCCCCTGTGCCCGAGGCCATGGATTATTAACGTGAAGTTTATTGGGGACTATAGTTGTAGAAGACTAGGGATTCAAAACCCTAACAGATTATCCGAGCAATACTACCCATTGTGACTATTATTATACCCTTTTAACCATTTTTCATTACCACCAAATCATAGTCATTTTACTCCTTTCTCTTCTATTTCCTTCCATTATAATCCATTAGATTGAGGTAGTGTTGTCTTATGAACACCAAAATGATATATGCTTCATTTTTATGCTCCTATGGTATAATTTTTTTTAGCATTATTCTTGGCTTGAATATAATGAGAAAATCAAATAACTTCCATAACAATTCTAGGATTATTTAGGAAGAAGTCATGTTTAATGTCATATTTTAATATACCCATGTAAGATTCCAAAAAATTTCATCAACTATGTTATCAACCCCCATGGCCAAAATTTGAAATTTTGATAATATTACCAATCTTCTTAATTCTTATCAATTAAGTGAAGTAGCCTTGCTCCCAAGCTTTACCATATTGTTCATGTATGTTCTTTCCTCAAAGTTAAAATTTCCTATATGAATCCTTTCCTTATCATCCATAATATTATGCAATTCAAAATATTTATCCATTTGGTGCAGCTAGATATAGACCCGTGTTCAATAAATTTTCCTTATTTCAACCTTGGGAAGATCCAACCCCTTAGAAAACCGTCCATAAGTAGATTTACTACTCGATTTAAATCGGCTTGAAAAGTTCCTATTATTGATAAGTTGTTGAACTAAAATATTACCTTTATTTCCATAAGTTCCTTCAAAGACAATATACTTTTTAATAAGCCTCCCATTTATGGATTCTATGATACATTGTTCTATTTGTTTCATATTATTACCCATCTCTTACTTATTTTCAATCATATCCTCTTTTACTAATTTTTTCATCAATGAAAAATCATCCTTCACAATATTACTTACTTTTTTGACTCTTCCACATCAACGTCCAATACTACACATCTTCCATTTCTTCATGAGCAATCTATGACATTTCTAGAGTTTTATTTGGTGAAGTGACGTTTGAAGAACCCTTAGGATACATGTATGTATATAACAATGCTCATGCTTTTCTTCTTTATTCTAAATTTTGAATGACCAAAAATAGATATTCTAATGAAATGTTATGCTTATTGTACATAATGTACCTTTCAAAACTTTAATTTATATACTGTTTGGATCGCTAACATTTCCCCTAACATATTTATAAAATTTGAGCACTTCTGAATTTGAAATTTTGGCCTGTAATGCTTTGGTAAGTCTTCTCTACAATTCCACACGTCTAGCAAAAAAATGATATGTCAAGTGAATGTTTTCTAACTTTCACAAAACTGTTAATTTTTTGCCTCTTCCCAAGAGTGAACTTGTATAGCATGTCAAGAGTCCAATTTTTCAAGTATAATTCTAAAATTTTTACCCAACTCGCTACAAGATATCTCCTTATATCATTGAGAATTTCATAGTTTGAAACTTCTCATGGAGAAACCTACACCAGAAATTATGTGATCACTCATTTGAAACTAATTTTAGGACTATTTAAAAACACTAACTTCCATATGGTATATATTCAAAACTATAGCAAATCATAATCTTAATATTTTATCAACTTTACTATGACATATCTCCTTAGTCTCTTAATAATTTCACAGTTTTAAGTGTTAAAAAATTTATAGCAATAGTGCTAAGATTACTGTTTTGAAACTAATCTTAGGACCACTCACACACCCTAACTTCAATGAGGTATATCTTTGAAAGCATATTGAGCCAGAATATGAACTTTTGAACGGAGGTTCTTTGATGTCTCTCCTCAATTTTCTCAAAATTTCATGATCTAAAGCTTCCGGAGAAAATGGTTATTGAGAAAACTGCACAAAGACTCATTTGAGGAAGAAAAACCATAAGTTTAAATGTTTTGATAACAAATGTTATAAATCATATACCTTAAAATTGATAAGAAATCAATTCATATCATCTACTTCAATGGAGTACCTTCTTTCACAATGAATGCAAATCACAAGACAAAATATTATGAACATAAGACTAGTTCTCCTTGGTATATATATAGGAGACAAAGGATACAATTATAATGAATGGATATAAATACAATGAAAAGATATAATGAAAAGTTCTATTAGAGCTCCTATATAACAATTAAATTAATAATAAGTGCTTATTATCTCCTTAATATAGTTCCCAAGGAGCTTAACCGAAGGAGTATAGGATTTGGTCTCAATGAGTTTTGGCAATTCTGTTTAGCCCCATCTTCCTCATTACTTTCCGTAGTCAGTAGCATAGCTACGCTCACCATCCTTTCCTTCTTAAAAAATCTAATTTCTCTTATCTTAGTTTCATCTTGGACATCCAAGTTATAAATTTAATTGTAAACCCCGTCTAAAGAACAATCTAAGCTCTGAATTTTTTTTTCTTAGTCAATTAACTATTTTCCATTGGTGGGTGTTTCCATCTCTACAAACCTACATTTTAGAAATTGGAAACTTGCACTTTGCATTAATTGATGCTAAGAACGTAAATAAAATTCACGTTTTCTTATAAATCCATGAGAATGAAATCAAATCTTTGATGTTGGTGTTTCCACCTCTACAAACCTACACTTAAGAAAGAAGAAACTTGCACTCCGTATCAATTGATGCGAGGGACATAAAGAGAATTCACGTTTTCTCATAAATCCATCGTAATGCAATCAAAGCTTTGGATTCTAACTTCAAGAAATTGCTAGATACCTCAAGTAAACGTGACTAACGTGTCAACATCAGGAGGGAAATAGAAATTAGAATGTTGCTCCATTAGTAAAGCCAATTAGACACTCGAGAATCACAGTTTGGGAGCTCAATTATTGGAATAATAGATAGTTCGATCGAACAAAAAGATGAGGCTTTATCAAACCTTACATAATTTCATCTGCATTAGCACTAAATGCTAGAGATGGCGGAAAGTAGCACAGGCCTCTACAGATACCTGGTGCAAGGAATGCCATTATTATAGGCACCACAAACCTCATACGCTACGAGAATTATTTTGAATAATAGTTTTGATTAGTGTTATCTGTCACAGAACTATTTTCTCTTAAATAATAGTAAAATGAGTAAATTTTCGGTAACCTCAACCTATATATATATATATTCATATGTTGGTTATAACTATGAAAGAAATGGAATATTGTCACATACAAACAGCTGAGGAGGAATTCGTAACTAAAAATTTATCAATCGCAATGGTGTGTTTTAATATATGTGGGTTAGTATATAACATAATTAATATTTAAAAAAAATACATTTAATCGATTATTGTGTGACATCTTTAGGTTTTTCCTTTTGAAGAAGTGATTATTTGTAGGCTGTTGAATTATTGTTGAACGTAATGTTTATGGAAGTTAAGATTGAAACAATTTGATTATGTAATTAAATTTTATTTTAATAAATTAATAAATGAGTTGTTTGGGAATAAGCAGGAAAGTGCACTTGAGTAATAGAGACTTTTTTTTGTTAGTGACCAAGTCCATGTGGTGGCTCTTCACAAATATTCTCTTAAAATTCCCAACAATAAAACAAACAAATAAAAAAAAAAATATCATAATGGGAAAGAATGATTCTGTTAAAACTTAGTTGAAGAGAAATTCTAAATTAGATGGAAAACAAAAAAAACGTGACCAAGTCCATGCAGTGGCTCTTCACAAATATTCTCTTAAAATTCCCAAGGATAAAACAAACAAATAAAAAAAATATCAAAAAATATTGCCTTTTGCATGGATTTCACGTGTCAGTAGTAGCAGTGCATGCATTTCCCATTAGCCCAGAGTAACCGCAATTAAGTGTTATTGCGTTCGAATAGCTCAGTTCAGAGGGAATCGCTCTGGATTTACAGTGACCGCCATTATTGGTAAGCTGGAATTTCACCAACTGCTTTTCTTGCCTTCCAACCTTGATAATATTTGCACCTTTCCCTACAATCAGCGTGAGGGTTACATGATTTTGAGCCATAAAACAAAAAAGAAAATCCCAAACACATAAGAAAACTTAACGAGATTAAATGTGTGGTTACTGAAGCTAAAAAATAAAAGACTAGTAGTCGAAACTAGAGCTTGTCGTTGTCGTTCGTGAAACCCTATTGATTTCTTGTAATTAAATCACAAGAACAAGGAATTGTCATCAATATATTTCATACCGAAAGAATGTGAATCAAATAATAAACCCTATTGAGAAAATTCACAAGCAAAATGGTGTTACTTCTGCTATAGCACGACAGGTGACTTCCTTTGTGATAAGCATGACTAACTATGACGAAAACAAGAAAAACTTGAGCGATATTGCCCGAGAAACATTGAACCCATTTCAGAGCAAAACAGAGCAGCACTCTAGACGCCCACGACCTCAAGAACGAGCCAAATGACTCGTTCCCTAGGGTTTTCTTACGCTTTGGGAAAATTGGTGGAACTCTCCACCATCGGATCCAAAAATCTAATAATAACCGTTAATGCAAACACAAGACAGGGGATCCATGTGACTACATGTGAAATTGTATGACTAAGTTGATGCATAGCCTATTCATGGTGATGCCATGTGTTAAGAATGACCCACACCATACCCAAACAATATACATAAACATTGGAAATGCAATGGTATGCGATAGACAAACATAAGATAAGACGAAAAGGCCTAGTGTGATTCATGTACTTGAACATGATTTAATTACTAAGTTACATAAATAGTTTTAAGTATAACAATTATGTTTGAAAGTTGTGATTACCTATAGGTATAGAAAATATTTGATAATGAAGTAATGTGGTGACTAAACAAGACATACATTAGACTAATCTGAACCATGGGAAAATTATATATAATTGAAACATAAGATCCATTACAGAGTAAGAGTTTATGAATACCAAATGAACAAATCGTGTCACTCATGTCTTCTTTCCAGCTAAAGTCACAGTCACGGTGAAACAATAAAGTCCTTGGTTCTATGGATGATTTTGTACAGTTAAGAATTATATAATATTGATGAAAACAAAATATTTAAAGATATGGTCTCTTTTTCTAATAAAAAAATTACTGTGAATAGGTAGTATCTTACATATTTTAATGAAATAGAATAAAATTAAATTTTATAAAATAGTAAATTAACAAAATGATATTTATTTTATATATGACTAGTATTTATCAATTATAAAACAAATAATAAATAACATTATATAATAAATACTTTATAAGTAAAATACAATGTTTTAATATATATTATATTTTTCACATAATAGTTATATTAACATAGATTTATTTTAATTTTTATATTTAGGAAGTGTAAAAAGGGCTTAAATTTCTCAGCATGCAAATCTCTTTTTTAATGTAATATTTGAGGAAATGTTTGTATCTTAAGATATTTTATTTCTCTCAGTACTTGGTAGATTTAGAGTTAAGATGGATATACACCAATTCTTAACAATATTATTTATATTTATATTAATTTGATCTCTCTATATATAGAAATATCCTTATTTTTAATTCTTATTAAAACATTAATAATATATGAGGAAAAAAGCCAAGAAAATATTTACACCTTGCAAGATTTGATTTCTATGGATTTACCCATGTTATATTTGTGACTAAATTTTTTTGGACATTTTTATGGGCTTATTAATTAAATTTAAATATGAAATTGTCAAATAACATATTGAAGGTGAGAACAATTAGTTTGTTGATGGATCTATTGTAAGGAGCCCAAACAGGAAAGAAGATAGTTTTCCTCCATTTCCATACATGAAATTAAGCATACTTGTTCATTTAAATTGATTGTTTAAGGATTATTTTGCAAATGCGAGATTATGCATTGACAAGAGGAATCTATTTTAGTGAACTTTATAAAGACTTACTAGATCACTATTTATTTCCTTAGAAATTCATCCTATTAAAGATTATATGGATTGTTTAAGGATTATTTTGCAAATGCGAGATTATGCATTGACAAGAGGAAGCTATTTTAGTGAAATTTATAAAGACTTACTAGGTCACTATTTATTTCTTTAGAAATTCATCCTATTAAAGATTTCCATATGGAATTATTTAGAAATGTGATTTTTTTTGTGTTGGCTCTTGAAAGAAGTTTTTTAAGGAAACCAACTTTTATAAAGAGATTGAACCATGAGGTTCTTTTCACCCATTAAAAGTAGGGAAATTTTTTCAACATGCCAAATCATATCGCAGTGTATGTTGACCATCTGATAGAAAATTTGACCTTTGACAACCTTTTTGATATTGTTTGTCCATCAACATCAAAGAAAAGAGAGGCTTCGAGCTATAAAGTAAAAAAAATTCACTTAATTTCAAATGGCCCTCCTTCTCAATCCATGTTTCTTTGTTCTTGAATTGATGATGGTGTTGCAAAGTTTAAATTAGGTGACTTCCACATTTTCGAAGGGGACGACGAGGAGAAGAACATGGAGATGAGTTGTAAACAAAGTTTTGTAAAAAATGGAGGAGTTGTTGTGGGGGAATAAAAAATCAACTAGCTCTAGGAATGAAGAGTTGTGAATCAAACTGAGTAGGAGTGTCACGATTCATTACTATTGATTCATTACTATTGTGGTAAGTTGATGTGAAGAGGATGTTATCCAATAAATCCATGTAGGAAAAAGAAAGGCTTCTACTGAAAAATTGATTGTATATGCCTATATAATTGAAATTAATCGATTGATTTAATTAAGATAAAATGTTGTTCTAATCCACGTGAAAGGGAAAATGATAGAAATATATAAATATGAGTGAAATATAGGTGAAGGAAAGAATTATACTAAAAAATTTTATGAGACATCCACCACATCTAAGAATTCCACTTCCTCAAAGATTAGATATGGAGGAAAAGAAATTGTGCAAGGCCATGAGAAACAACTTCATGAGGTTATATGTACGACTATAGGTTTGCATTTTGGCCATTTCACATGATATGAAGGAAATAACCAATTCATGAAGCAATCAAGCAAAATTCAGTGTGGAGAGGGAAGCAATAAAATGTTTAAGGATGAAGGCCATATTATGTCGAATATGTATAAAAACAAAAAGAACCATTTCTACAATGCATTGAATGGTAGTGGATCAACATGAATATTTATACTACTATGAATGTGTTGTATGTGGGGATGATAGTGAGAACTTATTTTTTTATGTCTTTTAAATCTTGGATGAATGTATTGAACTTTTTTTTAGCATAACTAACTCAATATGGGTATAGTTGTTTTTGTTAGAATCCATGACTATAACAAATGACAAGGGAAGTATGAAGATCCAAGACAAAGGAAAAATAGAGATGTCAACGAAACCATGTTTATGCATAATTCGAAGAAATGATGATTGTAGTCAAAGTAAAGAAAATGTGATGCATTGTGATGGGATGTAAATGGGCTTATAAATTTGGGCATATGATTACTACAAAAGTGTGATGCTAACTTTTGTGTTGTTATAAAACATTTTTTTTAATGCTTGTTGTGATTAACCTGGAAATATGTTTTGTTAGGGGTGTATTATTAGTTGTACCTAACACCATAGACATGTTGGTCCATAATCTAAAACTAATACATAGAAAAGTTGATTTCCTTATGTGTTTCACAAGCCATGTTGAATTAGACGTCCATAGATTATTGTGATGGCCCATGTAATAAAGTAGAGTGTATCCTTCTCATAGGGAAGATGTGACATTAATTTATGGAAATAACCACTTGAATATAAATGAGGGTGGCAAGTGGACTTGTATCTAAGCTTGATGTATAACTGGAGAAGTTAATATTCAAATAATGGGGGAATGTGAGATGGAGGAATCTTAGAATGTGAGAAAGTTGGGACCAAGTTATGATTATGAGATTTTAACATATTGATTAACCATGTAGGTGAAAAGAATTCTTATAAAACTGGTGAGTACAATGAATAGTACCCATGTATCTCAACAAATAAATTTCTTTTCAAATGGACATCAATAATCACTAATTTTCAAAAAGAAGCAAAAGCTTGTGTATACAATCCCAAAAGGAAGAATAAAAAAACCCATAGCAAGGAAAGGTCATGTGAAGTAAAAAATATGATCCTCAATGCAAAAAAGAAGAGCAGTTGGTACAAATACTTGTGATTGTGCTTGTCACAATAATGAAAATCACAACAATAGAAGTTAAATGATTGTGGATAACGAAGGTAAATGATATGAGAGGTGACATTTTTTATTGTTTTGGAATAGACATAAGACCGTGTCATATTCTACCTAGAGTCCTTTGGGCTGAGACTCTACCAGACTGAAAATTGCTTATACAAAGAAACACACACACACAACCATCTTTTTACTTTTAAGCAAATCCTAATGTTTAGGGTACATACCTAAGGTCCTACGTCCGAGAAGACCGTTAGGGTGCAAACCCTTCTTGGAGTTCCCTTCTTCTTTCTCTGACCTGCAAGACAAACAAATCAAAGAACACAACAGTACATGTATAGAAGTTTATGTATAAATCATCTTTATGCTATAAAGTTAGTTATAAATAATCTTTAAGTAACTACTTTCATAAGAATTCAACACAAGAATCTCATAAGCATAAAGAAAGATTATTCGGGAACAAAGACGTGTTTCTTTATATATAAAGGCAAATAAAGTACATATATCGGAAAGATATCACCTGAACACCTTCAGCAGGCTCCAAGCAAGCTTCCTCCCGGATTCGTTCCAGCCTCCAGCCTCCAGCAAGAGCTCCTTCCAAGTCTTACTCAATGATGATGTCAAGGATGAATGATCACCAATACACATGGAAACAAGGGTTTCCTATGCAAAATGGGGGAAGTGCAGGATGCACCAAGGACTTCAGACCTGGTCTAAGGGAAAAATCTCAGCATAATAATCTTGCTCTCCTTTCTCTCCCCCCTTGGCCTTCCCTTTGATGTCTTTTTATACCCTCTCCAAAGTAGTTTTTTAGTTAGGAGTTGGTTGGGAACAGTTGGGCCACGGGCACTAACAGGTGATCCAGCAGGTAAACCCGCGATCACCGCCCGAAAAAGAGGAAATTATATTTTTTTTAAGTGTTTTAATAGATACACGCGGGTTGGGTATGACAGACCCGCGTGTACACGCGTTTAACACAGGGCAAAGTCGCGTACAGGGAATAAAACACTGTTTTTTAAATTTTTGGACCAGGTCTGGAAGGAGGGGTTGCCCTAGGCCATAAGTGCAGCATCACAAACCATAAGAGTGAGATTTGGAGCTATAACATGAAGAAATGGAAAAAAACTCCCATAGGAGTTTAATTACTACATGCATGATACGCATATGGCCACCACAACTCACCACCAGATGGGTCTACACCAAATTCATTGTTTGGCCTAGTTACCTATGTGAAGGGGGATTACAAGGGATTTGCATTGGTTTTGCATCACTCTAAGTTTATCTTTCAGGGATTTGGATGGTAGGAATAATATTAGAACTTATATGGAATTTAATGATTAGAAATAAATGGAAACCTAGATAAGACTTCACACACTGGGTAGGGATACTCATAGAAGGGACTGGAATGAAACACAACAAAATTGGGTTTATTTAGTGATTAGATGTCATTCCTCCTTTTTCAGGCTTTGCATTACTTTTGAACCTTTGAATAATGTAACAAGTGCATCATCATTTGCCTCATGCCATGGATTTTTCAGTTGGCATGTTGGAGTGCTAGCCCCACAAATAGGAGGAAATGTTTTCATAGCTAAGTTGTTTCCTGTTCTCAGGCTATGGTTAACATTCACCCTCTTAGTATATGGTTCTTTGGACATTAAAATCTCCTTTTTGGTTGTGGCACTGAATATTTTTCATCATTGTGAGTTTATATCTCAATGTTGTTTATAAGACGAGCCCCCTTCTAAGACAAGAAGATCTATAGAGTGTAGGTATGTTGTGACGCTCTTGATTTTACATTTTTATTCCTAAATCTCAGTTTGGTCTAACTTCTTCTTCTTTAGATGTTACAAGTTTCTTGATGGCTCAACCATTAGGTGATCTTGGTAAGACTAGGGGGTTGCAACTAGGCTCCTTCGCACTTACTTCACCAATCAGGCCTGCACCATTCCTCTCTTATTTATGTTTGGTTGAAATTCCCAAAAGAACCAATTTTAGGAGGGGAGAAACATATTACCAAGAAAGAGGAAACTCTAGAGCTCAAACCTGAGCTAAGAGCTTATCCACTAACTACTTCTATTTGACCACTCAACCCATTTAGGAAGAGATCACTCAGGTGGAAAGGGAACCTTCTAGTGAGAAATAGAAAATTACATATCTTGAGGTGTTGATTGAGGTGGCATATTAGGTTCTTTATTCTAGTCATACAAGGGGAAATTTTAATCAATACATGTACACAATTGATATTTGTCGGTACCTCAACTTTCTCTTGGGGACAATTCTTGTACATCTAAATGAGATAAAACAATACATCATATTTTCCTTGATCAGGTGCAAATACTTATAATAACTATGGACTACACTATTGTGAGAATTGAATGGAAGGTGGGAACTCCTTCTGGTCCTAGTTGTTGTCCTTGTAGCAACAAGGAGTCCATCCACATCAAAGAACTTAATCCAGAGAAATAGGAATGCATGCTTGTCCAATTTAATTTACCTTTTCTATTTTCTTATCATAGTTTCCATGAGAAGAAGGGCATATATGGGGAAATAGATAGATTTCATGTTTTCCTTTTAGGAGTTAGGAGCTTTGTTTTTTCATTTGAAATTTTGAATTTTTTTTTTTTTCTTGTTAGGTTGTTTATGTCTATAAAAGCCCTGAGTTAAACTTTCATGTAATAAATGATAATAAAGGAAAAATAAGACCAAGGTCATGGGACACGTATTCCAAGATGAATGGTAGGAAAACATCATAGTGGGCATCACTTCTAGTTTATTAATGGCTATGGAAATTGGCAAAGGAATTGGAAAACACAAAGAGAAAATAATTGGCTTTTAATTATGAAAATAAAGGAAAATAGGAGAAAGTAAAGGTGAAGAGACACAAATTTGCATGGAAGGGAAATTATAGGAAAAGTGAAGGAAAATGAAGAAAAAAAGAAGGAAAGGAAGAGACTAGACAACAATGATAAAAAGGAACCTAAGAATCACTTGATAGATTTTGCCCATCTTTGGACCAAGTGTAGAAAATTAAAGAGAACAAAAATTTGGATAAGGAAGAAAAGGAAGGAAAGGGGTAAGAAAATGAAAGTGAAGGAAAGCAAGGAGAATGTTGGATTAACAACTTTAGTGGGAGGATCTTGTAGCTAACATGTTGCATGTGTTATTTCCTTATTTGGATGTAAATGCATGGTACATGCATTTGTTTATTTGGTTCATTTTATGTCATTGGCATGGGTTTTTCCTGGTTTGACAATGGTTTCAAGCTTACCTTTCCATTTCCTACATAACCATGGTGTGATGGGGTTCATTCTCCATTGAGTTTTGGATTTCTAGAATGTTCTCGAACTGGGTGAGATGGTCTCAAGAAAATTCCCAAGGTTTGGGGGTGGATATGGTTTTCTCTAAGAAGTCCTCAACAAGCGAGTGGAGAAAAAAAAAACTTCAAGGTATGGTGAAGATATTATGAGGCATCCAAGATTTGTTTGGTTTGTTATCATGGGACCAGTTTAGGTGAGATCACAATATCTTGAGGGTGGAGGTGGTTTAAGCTATGGAGTATTTGGTTGATTGTGTCTTGGTTTGTTCAATGAGATCCCACATTCATTTTTAGAATATGGTGAAGGGGTTATTGGTTGGAAGAAATATTTGGTTCAACCCAATCTATGGTCTAGTGGTATGAGGAAGTACCTGATATGTTTGGAATTTTCATAAGTTAATATTATTTATTCCTATAATGTAGTTACTTAACACATTTACTTGTTACTATGATTATTTTATGGCAGATTTGTCATGGTTGGTATTCTAATTTTATGCTAGTTATAAGCATGGTTCTATGATGTGCTCTAGTTATGACTCTTCTACATGATTTGATAAGTATTTGAATGGTTGATTAATGCATTGGATAACAAGTGTTTTTGTATCTACTTAAGAGGGAATTAGACCTTCTTGGTGACCCTCAGATGAAGTTCAAAGATTTATGATCAGATATGCATTTATGACCTATAACTTACATGTTTACCATATGTTTGATGAAATGTTTATCATGTTATAGGTAGTCTAGGTCAATTTATTTCTTCAATTTTAAGTGTTTGTCATTTTTATCACTTTAATTATGATTTTGGAAAGTTACATGTAGTTCTAGGCAGTGGTCTTGAGGCTAGCCCAAAAAAGTGGCTCAAATCTCAGAACCGCATGCACAAAACTAGAGGATTTAGGTCATAACCACATCGAAGCAGGCTTGTGCATGTGATTGGGGCCTCATAAAAAAACTCTTTCTTTGTTGTGTGTGTGGTTTTGGTTAGGCTTGTGAAGAGGTAGTTCTAGCTCAGGATTCAATCATCAAAAGTTGTGGACTCACGTTTCGGTGATCTAGCGTTCTGAATGGGTATCAATATGTTTTCCAATTGTAGGCTCCACTTCCATAACTAGAACTCGGAGGTCAAATCACTTCATAGTAGAAGTCACCCTCACATTTACCGTGGGAGCTTTAAAAGGAAGGTAAATGTTAGGAGGGGTGGTTACAGTGTGGTATTGGAGTGAGGTTGCAACACTAGATCTCATGGTAAAAATAAGATCATCATATAGGTTTGTACGTTTGGCATGTAGGTATGATGCTTAATGGTTGTTATATACATCACAATTATATGCATGCCTGTCATTCTATTGTTTTTGTGGTTACATGCATGATATAATTTGGTTGATCTGTGCGGTGATATGCACATGCATCAGATAGTTTGGTAGTATCTTGTTCTTATATGCATTATGTTCATATGCATGATTATAATGGTTATTGTGGCTAATATCTTGATATTATATGTATCGTGTTACTCTGGATTGGCCTATGCAGATTGTTATGGTTATGATATTCAGGTATTAGTCGATATACTCGTGATATTATATCATACTAATATGAACTGACTTGTACAATTGTGAGATCCTCCCCGGAGATAGACTAAGGTATGATTTTGATTATGTCTCTATTTGGTTTATCTAACTTGATATGATTTTAGGAAATAGAATATCATAGATGAAGAGAAAAGTAGTGGAATGCAATTCACATGACTCCCTTTATAGTCCTGATGTGAATTAAGTGAATGGGAAAGGTCAGTTGAGGAGAAAGGGGAAGAGTATTCTCCTGATTTGGCTAATTCACTAAGGATTTTAAGGGAAAAGATAAGAAGTTACATGGAAGATAATAACAGGTTGATTGAGGCACTGGAAGAACTTGCTCGAGCTTAGGAAAAATGTTAGGTCCCTATAATACTAGTATATCCCCCTTATTATTATTGTTACTTTAGCCTCCTATTGTTATTTTCGTACCCATGTAGCCCCCATATTGTTATTGTTGTGCCTTTACATTATTATTGTTATGTAGCCTATCATTATATTGTGAGCCCTTAGACTCTTATATACACCAAGGAGGTCTTATCATTTTAATCATCCAAAATGTATTCATTAATGGAATGTAAAATAGGTTTCCCCCTCGAAGAGGGTAACTTTTAAGTCATCAATCTATCTTTTCTGTGAGTTGATTGCATAAAATTTTGTATAAGAACTTTTGGTTATAGGGTTTCGCTTCATCAGAAAGGTCATCTTGTAATTTTTGCTAAAACGGTTTTTCTACAATGCTTCAAAAGCTAAAATTGCAACCAGGTAGAGCTGAAATATTTGTAAACATTATGTATGAATTTCAAATATTTGTTCGCTATATTTTCAAAGATATGATTCAAGGAAGATAGGGTTTTTAAAGGCTCTAGAATTTGATCTCAAATAGGTGACCTAGGGAAAATCATGATAACATTCTATCCAAGCATCAAATTTGAATTAAAAAAATTGAACTTGCATGGACTGTATTTTTTCATGTATAATTTTCAGGGCTGAAGGTCAAAAAAGTGATAGGTGGAACTCCGTACAGTTTAGCTCTACTGAACTAGTCTATAATCAGGTCATTGTGAGAGGTTGGGCATAACTATATTTTAAAGAATCCAATCTTAGTATGACTTGTGGGATCAGAAATAAGACTCAAAGGTCTACCAGAAGATGAAAATTAAAACCTTGGAGATTCAAAATTACATAGATACAACAATTTCAATATGAAGCTCCTAAAAAGCAAGAAAAAGGTTGTATTTTTTCAAATTTTGTATAACACTTGTTTGAAAAATTAGTTTGAAGTGATTCAAAGTGCATAATGAAGCATGGATATCATTGTTAGATTCCGATATTCCTTGAAACAAAAAAAAATGGGCAAACGTAGTAAGAAAATAGAAATCTTTTTTATGACACATGAAGAAGAGAAACAAATGCAACATGCTATATCAAAATTAGGAGACCAAGTGCACGAAATTTCACTCTCACAAAGAGTAACAAACAATTAATTGGAAGTGATGATGAATGTTAAGATGGATGATTTAGAAGTAAAAATAAAAATGGACATGAAAGGTTTGAAGGATGGTTTAAAATATGTGGAAGCAATGATTAATGACAATATGGAAGGGTTGAAGGAAGGGTTGACAAAGTTGTTGCAAGAAAAGCTTCCCAATGGTGACAAGCTAATCCATGAAAATCAAGATGAGGATAAAAGGAATATGAATTATTATTTTAGAGACTCCAATTTTGGGTTTAAGACCCACCACATTCCCAAGATATATATGAAGAAGTTGGCAAGGCTCCCGTAACATGAATACTACAGATGGAGCAATATTTTGATCTCCATAATTTGCAACACACACAAAAGGTATGCATTACATATTTATATTTAGAACCCAACCAGTTTGTATGGTATCGATGGCTTTGCTCTCGTAACCCATTTATCACTTGGTTAATATTTACAGAGGAAATAATAGCACATTATGAGGATACAAAGAGATGCACCTTCTTTAGCCAATTTATAAATCTCAAATAAAAGGGTTCAATGGAGGAGAAATTAAGGGCTTCCAAAAATTGAATATTAGGGTAATTGATATTCCAGAAGAGTACACAATTGATGTATTCATAGGGCCTTTAAAGGATAACATCCAATATGAGGTTCATCTTTAGGAATCTGATTCAGTGGAGAAGGCATTCAAAGTGGTCAGAAAAGTTGAAAGAAAAATTGTGGCAACAAGGAAGTCTACGACTCACAACAATAAATATGGAAGTGTTGTTTCTCCTATCCTTCCAAAACCTACAAGGTTGACCCACAAAAATTGAAGGAAAAAGAGGAAAAAGTTTTTTTTACAGTTGTAATAGCAAATACAGTAAAGGCCATACGTGTTTTGAGAAGAAATTATTTTACATAAATACTGAATATGAGGAATAAAAGGAACAAGAAACATCAAAAGACGAGGATATACACGAGGAACCAACCCTAGAGAAATAAGAAATGAATCCAACCATATCTTGTAATGCCTTGGTAGGAATTACCATTCCTCAAACTCTCAAGATATAAGGATATATCAAGAAGAAGAAAATAATAGTGTTTATTGATTTGGGTAGTACCCATAATTTTATTCATTGTAATATAGAAAATGAATTAAATTTCTTTCTATATCCAGCACCAGAGTGTCAAGTGATGGTTTCAAATGGAGGAAATATAAATTTCTCTTGGAAGTGCCATAATATGAAGATAATCATAGGGAATATGTACTAAATAGTCCAATGATTTCCTTTCCAATGGGTGGTGTTGATGTTGTACTAATATTTTAATGGTTACAATCTTTGGGGATGATAGATTTTAATGTTCATGAACATTTCTTGAAATTTTCTTGGAAAGGAAAGGAAGTTGAATTAAGCAGTATCGTAGGCAAATAAGGGAAGATGATAATCTCCAATGGCCTGAAACAGCTTCTGAAGTAAGAACAATGGGGAATTATTGCACAATTATGCTCACTAGAGGTTCAAACAACGAAATCATCTATTTATCCAAATCTCCAAAAGGTCTTGGTCAATCATTCTAAGGTATTTGAGACTCCCAATGGCCTCCCACCTATTCGTGATTACGATCATACTATTCCTTTAATTCCAGGAAGTGTTCCTCCAAAGATTAGGCCTTATATATATCTTTATGCCCAAAAGAGTGAAATTGAATGTATGGTTGCATAAATGTTAGAGGTCGGTATAATTCAACATAGTCAAAGTTCTTTCTTTGCTCTAATAATATGGGTGCACAAGAAGGATGGACCATGGTGTATGTGTTTGAATGATAGAGAGATCAATAAGCTCACTATTAAAGATAAACTTCCCATTCCTATCATTGACGAATTGTTGGATGAATTATATGGAGCAATTTACTTCACCAAATTGGATCCATGTTCAAGATATCATCAAATTAGAATGAATATTGAAGACGTTCCAAAAACAATATTCAGAACTCATGAAGGTCATTATGATTTTTTTGTCATGACTTTTGGCCTTACCAATGCACCTTCTACATTTCAAGGTTTGATGAATTCCATTTCCAAACCCTTGCTTAGAAAATTTGTGTTAGTACTTTTTGATGATATATTAATCTAAGGGTCTTGGAAGGATCATGTTCAACATGTTGACAGGGTGCTCAAACTATCGAAGGAGAAATAATTATATGAAAATACCTCCAAATGTTACTTTAGAGTATAGGAGGTGGAATATTTGGGTCATATTGTATCTCATGAGGGTGTTAATGTAGACCCTAGAAAAACTAAATCCATTAAGGAATGGAAAATCCCCACAACCCTAAAGCATCTTCGAGGATTTCTTGGGATGACAGGGTATCATCGAAAGTTTCTTAAGAATTATGGGAGAATAGCAACACCTTTAACAACATTACTGAAGAAAGACGCATTTTCTTGGACTCTATAGTAACTAAGGCCTTCAAACATCTTAAACTCTCAGATTAGAGGAAATTTGATTTTAAAAAGTTAACATTGAATTTCCATGTCATAAGTGTAAGCCAATCAAAATCCTTTAAAATTTAAAAGCGATACATGTGTGACTAAGCACTGACAATTTTCTTAATAATGTAATCTATCTACTTTAAGCATGAATGGTAACCAAGTGACCCAAAACTATATTAAATGTTAAAAATAAAATTAATATCTTAATCTCTGAAGGTTAGAATATTGAGAATGTTTTTAATGAATGCTAAATCATGGGTTGAGTTTATTTTTTATGAAGCGTAAATAATAAGGTGTTAAATAAATAAATATAAATATAAAAACTTAAATTTAATTTTTATTTTTATTTTAAATTTAGTTTTTATTTAAATTTTATTAAATCTTGTGTTAGCAAATTAATTTAAATATAAAATATATACATATGATTATTTTGATAAAAGTGCATTTATTTAGGTAATTTAAATTTAAATTTATTTCTTTTAATTTATATTTTATTAAATCATGTGTTAATAGATTAATTTAAATATAAAATATATATAGACAATTATTTTTGATAAAAGTGACTTTTATTTGGGTAGCTTAAATGTAATTTAAATTTTAAATTTACATTTTAAATTTAAATTTTAGTAAATATTGTGTTAATCAATATATCTATATATATATATTGATAAACGTGACATTTATTTGATTAACTTTGATAAAAGTAAAAATAATAAAATTGATATATTAAAAATTTTTCTACATGGCATTATTTTATTAATTTCTTTATTTTTTCTTAGGTGGCTATGTTTGAGTTGAAATTTTTGTGGCAACATACCAAGCACCGGACATAGCTTTGCCACACTTCACAAAAACCTTTACTGTGGAATGAGATACCCAGGCAATGGAATTGGTGTTGTTTTAATGCAAAAATGATGACCGATTTCTTTTGAAAGTTGTCTAATCAAGGGAAAGTATTTACACAAACCTATTTATGAGAAGGAAATTTAGCAATTCTACATGCACTAAAGCAATGGAAACTTTACCTATTGGTAAGAAGCTTCAAGGTGAAAACAAATTATGATGGTCTTAAATACTTTTTGGTACAAATATTATCTTTAGAAGAGTAGAAAAAATGGGTAACAAAGATGTTGGGTTATGAGTTTGAAATCATCTACAAAAAAGGGGAGAAAAATGTTATTGCAGATGCACTCTTAAGAAAGGATGAGGATGTGGAAGAATTGCATTGTGCCATTTCTAGTATCGAACCTAATTGGATATCTAAAGCAATGGATGAATGGAAGAATGACGAAGAGGTGTGGACACTCATTCAAGTGATACATCAAGATCCCAGTACATCTGATATGTTTATCTAGAAAAATGATTCATTATGGTACACAGATCGCTTATATCTTTGTAAGAATTCCCAAATCAAACAAAATATTCTTTTGGAATTGCACACCTCACTATTAGTAGGGCACTCAATATTTTTAAAAACTTACCACAAGGTCAAGAATGAATTTTTTTTTGGGATGCCCTTAAATATGATATTGAGAAGTTTTTGGCAAAACCTTTAGTTTGCGAACAAAATAAAGTTGAGATAATTAAGACCCTAGGTCTGTTACAACCTTTAGCCATTCCAAGTCAGCATTTGGAGGAGGTCTCAATGGATTTTATCACAAGTTTACCCAAGTCTGAAAGAAAGTGGTTATCATGGTGGTAGTTGATAGACTTACCAAGTATACACACTTTTATGCATTATCTCATCCTTTTAAAGCCAATACAATTTCTACTGCATTTATGGAAACAAATCGAAAGATAGAACGAAACCCAAAGATTATTGTAAGTGATAGAGATCCCATTTTCACTGGAATTTTTTGGACAGAATCATTTTCTTACCTTGGTACTCAATTAGCTGATAGCTCATCTTATCATCCTCAATCTAACGAGAAAACTGAGATAGTGAATGAATGCTTGGAAGGATATCTTCATTGCTTTGTCTGTGATAAACAAACACAATGGGTCAAGTGGTTACCTCTGGCCGAATGGTGGTATAACACTTCCTTCCATACTATAGGAAAAATGACCCCATTTATGGAACTTTATGGATATCATCCACCATCCATCACATCATATTTAAGAGAAAATTCTAAGGTTCAAGCAGCGAAAGATCACATCAAGCATCAAAAACATGTTTTCCAACTCTGAAAGGATAACCTCATTCTAGTGCGGAATCAAATGAAACATTAGGAAGAAAAACATCATAGTGAAAAAAGTTTTGATGTAGGTGACTGGGTGTTTTTACGGATATAACCATACAAACAAATGTCCCTCAAGAAATCTAAGAAGGATAACAAATTCTCACCCAAGTACTATGGTTGTTACAAGGTGTCGCAAAAGATTGGTACTATGGCATACAAATTGGAGTTGCATGCATCTTCCTGAGTACACAAATTTTTCCATGTTTCAAGCTTAAATAAGGTTATCGGTGATAAGCTCCTAGTTCAAACAATATTTCTAAAAATTGACGAATAAGGAAAAATGGTATTTGAGTCCGAAGCAGTTACAAAAACAAGAACTCGACAGCTAGGGAATCGATTAATTTCAGAGTTTCTCATTAAGTGGAAGAACTGACCTATTGAAGATTCCACATGTGAGGATGAGAATTTTATATAGAAGCATCTGAAACTACCATTGGGGGAATTTTGAGGTCTAAAATGTGCCTCCTAAGGAAATTATAAAATAATAGTGGAAATAATAAAATAAGATTAGATTAAATCATCAAATTTTAGAGGGAAAAAAGAAAAAACTATTTTTTCAACTCATATCTTCAACTTATATCCCTATGGGTTTACTTGAATTTCGAGTGACAACACTTTTGGGATGAAAATTTTGATTCCTCATCCAAGGAATACCCAAGTTCCATACTTTCGATGGACCCTACTACATGAAAAATGAGAAATACATCAAAAGCGTGATTGCAATAACATTTTTTCATGTATTTCTCATTTTCATCTAGTTGGATTCATTGAAAGTATGCAATATGGGTACTCCTTGGATGAGGACTTAATTTTTTCATCCAACGAGTACTCTCGCTCAAAATTTGAGTAAAACCATAGGGTGATAAGTTGAAAATATGAGTAGAAAAAGTAGTTTTTTTATTTATTCTTTTTTTATCTTTCTAATTTTTTACTCCAAAAATGGTGAATCATCACCCATGGTTGATATCATCATCTTGAATCCTATTGGTTCTTATAAAGTTTATTTTGGTTGTACATTTTTTGTAGGAGGCCCATTTTAGACCCGAAAATTCCCCTAATGTCAATCGTTGAGGACAATACTTTTCTCAAGGAAAGAGGTTGTTACGTCCCTATAATACTACTATAGCCCCCTTATTATTATTGTTAGTGTAGCCCCATATTATTATTGTTGTACCCATGTATCCCCCATATTGTTATTGTTGTGCCCCATAGAAGTCAACTATTGAAATTTTTGTTTCCTTACATTATAATTATTATGTAGGCTCTTATTATATTGTGACCCCTTAGACTCCTATATATACTAAGGAGGTATTATCATTTGAATCATCCAATAATTGTTCATTTATGTAATATAAAGGAGGTTCCTCCCTTGAAGAGGATAATTTTTAAGTCATTGATCAATCTTTTCTATGAGTTGGTTGCATAACAAAAAACAAACAGAAGTTAATGTAGTGATCCTTTAGAGTCTTTCAGATTTGCAGAGATAGGGACAGGTGTGGAGCAATTATGAATAGGAAGAAGAGGCTAATGTGGCTTATGGAAATAGGTTTCTTAGAATATACACATTGGAAAAATATAACACAATTAGAGGTGGCATATCTAAGGATACACTTGACATAAGGGGTAGTGCTTATGGTTATCATTATAGCTTTAGTTTCGAGATAAATCATCACCATTACCACCAACATCCTTGTAGTAGGAGTGAGAAGGGATATTTTCCAGCAAAGTACATGGAAGCCAAGATAGCTACCTTTAGTCTCAAAGACAAGGAAAGCATCTAGTGGGAAGGTGTTAAGTGTGTTAGAGGCATTCGAGATGAGGAGTCGATTTGGAATGCGTTTGCTGTTAGAAGATGCAGAACCATTGTGGTGTTGAACCTGTGATGGAGATCATTGTAGCAAGTATTTCCCTTTCTATTAGAGTGCACAGCGGAGGCGTGGTAGGCCTTAGATATACACTGCACAAGAGGTACGGAAAGTTGGGGATGCATGCCAGAACACTCCCTAGCTCTATGCAACAGTGGATAGAAGGTTGGTAGGCAAATCATTAGGCATTCATTATAGAGATAGATGGCGGAACCAAGGGGAGAGTTCTAAGTAGACTCTCAATGCATCTTGCAGCGGAAGGAGCTCATACTCTATGATCGAGTAGTTGACCAATTAAAGTGCATAGAAGCACTTTGGGCCAAGGAACTTACATGGAATATGGTTGATCAAATGTAGGCATAACTTCTCATTTCCAGTTATGGCTAGATCTGTCAAGGGAATTGGAGTCCCTTGAGAGATGGTATGTCCATGAATCTAGTTACAGGGCAGCATGTTGAGTACAACAAGGTAAGGTAAATGGTATATTATATTTCTTTATACACTGATGCTTGTGTGTTTATGGAAGTATGATGAAGGGAATTGCATGGAAATGGAGACTTCCATGAAATATTGAAGTAGGTTGAGGTTGGGATTTCTCTTGGAAGCTCTGGAAACCATGGGGTTTGATTCATGGTGTTTGTTGAAAGTTTTGTGCTTTCGGTGTTTTTTGATTTGTTTGCACTTCATTTGCGGTTTTGATTATGTCTGTTGCATGGCTATGCCACATTATTTGTGGTGTCGTATTGTTATTGGTTATTCATGATTTCCTCCATGATTTTCTTCTTGTTCTTTCATTTTATGATTTTAGAGTCTTGGGAATTGGCTGGAAAGTGGAAAGTTAGTGGAGCTCGTGGATAGGTGAATGAAACCCAACAGGTAGAGTAAGTCCTACATGAGACTTGGTGCATGTATAAGGGTAGCTGAAGGCAAGAATATGATAGCCAGTTGGGTTGGTTGGGTCTACTAGGATAAATGGACAATGACAGGATAATCATGAGAAAGGTAGCATGAAGGTTAAAGAGAATGGATGTGAGGCATCGAATGTATTGGCTATGTTGTGTAGTGTTGTTCTAAATGTTTTGCATGTGTTTCAATGATAAAGGAAGTTCTCTTAAGCTTGATCTTATGAGCACTAGTAATTATGTTGTGATAATGATTATGATAATATTTATGTATGTAAATGTGGGTGTGTGTGTGTGCCATTGTCTAATAGAGTTATCAGGGATCATTCTTGTGGATAAATGATTGCTTATGTAGGTGAATGGCATGAAAAGGTTCCTATTTTATGAGGAATCAAGTGGGAAGAGTAGCTTTGGATGATCTATGAGGTTAGTATCATGTGGATATGATTTTATATTATATGCTTATAGCTACGCATGTGTTTATGTTATGGAAAGTAATGTTGAGGGATACATCATCGGAAGGAAAGTAGTGTGATCTACAACATACTAGCACAAGAATGGATAGTTGAAAGAGCCATAGACCTAGGATTTGATTGTGATAAGGTGTGGGAAATACATTAGAGGCACAATTTCCTAGTAGAGATATTGTGGTCTCTGGATGTGCAGTATTGTTGTTGTGTACATGTTGTACATGTTATTTTGTGTACAATGTCTTGGAGATGTGGTTTTGTGTACATGTGGTAATGTGTCATGTATTTTCTATTTTTTTTTTATCGTGATATGTGTATTCATTGTATTTTATTGTGTTTATGTATATGTGTAGTGTCGTACACTAGGTGCAAGTGTATGTCTTGTGTTATACACTGGGTCTAGGTGTATGTGTGGCGTTGCATACAAAGTGTAGGAGTATGTGTTGTGTTGTACACTATGTATGTGTATGTGTTGTGAAGGGGATTGGTTGTCAGGTTCCCTATGGTTGTGGGATGCAACAAATGCTCTCAAGCACTCAAATAACTTGGGTTGAGTTACTAGTTTGTGGAGCTCTCAACAACTTGGGATGAGATAAATATTGAGTTGTTGATATTGAGGGTAGAGGATGTTTAGTCTTTGGATGCCATTGTTGCTAATATTGAAGGAGGAGGCGATAGAGTCTCTATATTTCCTTGTCTCTTTGAAGAGAAGAGAAGACAAAGGGTGCGTGTTGGGTTTGGCAACTGATACAATATGTGTATGTGATTGAAGAGAAGAGAAAGCATTGGGTGCTTACCAGGTTTTGAAAATGATTCAATGTGTTTACAGAAAGGAGAAAGAACAAATACAGAATAATATAACCATTTGAAAGATAAGTATCAATATTTCATTTCAATTTTTAATTATGCACATAACTTATGATTCCGGTTTATGATGGTTGCATTTTGAGCTAACCGGATGTGACATGTTTATACAAGATGAGTTGATCAAAGATCTAATTTGACTTGTTGTGATAGGAAGTAAAGAAAATTGCAAGTGTAACTTATTGACGGGCCACCGATGAAGTATGATCTGAATTTATTTCAATTCCTTTTGATTCTAATGGAAATTATGTGTTCAGTATAGGAAAGCATGGAAATGGTCAGTTTTGGTGGTTAAAATTGACTAGAAGAATTAGCAACAACAACAAAAAGGAATTAGGATAGGAAGTACTATGTTCATAAAACATTTAGAAGAACGGCCATTGTGGGACACTAGTACCAAATAGTGTCCATTGATTTCCATGAACATGTTATGATTGGTACGATGATTTTGAGGTATGGATATGCCTTAGTTTCTATATCTTCCAATGCAAGGAAATCTTGACAAGGGATCCATCTCCTAAGGGACTATGTAGCAGAGAAGGGGATGTTGAGGAACTTGGAAGGTAAGTGACTACACATAAGGGGATGATCGGATTGCCTGAGGGCTATGTAGTAGAGAAGGGAGGGTCCGACGATGGATTTGTTTTGGTAATTATCATTTCCAGATGGAATAAGAAGCACATTAAGAGTGTACCCTCGAATAATGAGTTAGTAATTGTTGAGTGAGGGGAAAGGTAACACAAGGATCATATCACTGAACAATGGATGTGGTTTTAACTTTGGGAATGGATTCTGGACTTCTTAGAAAGGAGGTGAATCCTTGTATTACTTTGAGGGTGGAGGTGTGAGCATATGGATTCCCTTTTTTCTGATGCAGTCATCGTATCCTTTTATTTTTTGGTTAAAGAAAATGTGCATATGTATGTATGTGTATATTATTGTGAATATTATATCGAGCTAGATTTATCAAGCTCCATAAATAGTATGTTTGTTTATTGGTTGAAACAAATTTGTATACTTATATGTAGTTGTTATTATAAACACTGTAATGAGTTGTGTTATAAAGCTCTAGTAAATGGTGTGTTTGTTATGTTTTCAGTAGTGGTCATTGTAAATACTGCAACAAATAGTGTTATAAAGAACCATAGTCAGTATGTTTCGTTTTCAATGATTTTCTAGTCATAGGTGTGATAGAACACTGAGGAGAGTGTTCCCATGAAGGGGGATGGGTTTGTAACAATCCTAGGTTAAAGTTTCATGTAATAAAGGATAATAAAGAAAAAAATAAGACCAAGGTCATGGGACACATATTCCAAGATGAATTAAAGGCAAACATCATAGTGGGCATCACTTGCAGTTTATTAATGGATATGGATATTTGTAATGGAATTGGAAAGGAAAAGAGACAATAATTGGCTTTTAATTATGAAAATAAAAGAAAATGGAAGAAAAGTAAGGTGAAGAAATATACATTTGCATGTAAGGGAAATTAGAGGAAAAATGAAGGAGAATGAAGAAAAAAGGAAAAAGGAAAGGAAGAAATTAGACATAAATGATAAAAAAGAACCTAAGAATCAGATGAATTTTTTTTCACATCCTTGGATCAAGTGTAGCGAAGGAAAGATAATAATCATTTGGACAAGAATTCAAAGGAATGAAAGGGATAAGCAAAGGAAAGCAAGGAGCTTGTTAGATCAGCAACTTCAACAGGAAGATATTTCAGGTGACAGGTTGAAAATGTGTTTTCCTTGCTAGGGTGTGAATGCATGGTACATGCATTTGTTTATTTGGTTCATTATTTGTCATTGGCATGTTTTCTTATTCTGGTTGGATAGTGGTTGCAGCATTTCCTTGCCATTTGCTAGATAGCCATGGTGTGATGGGATTAATTCTTGGTTGAGATTTGGATTGCTAGAAGGTTTTGGAACCAAGTGAGGTGGTCTATATAAATTTACCAAGGCTTGGGGGTGGAGATGGTTTTGTCTAGGAATCCCTTGATAAGTGGGTGGATATAGGGATATTCCTCAAGTTATGGTGAAGAAATTTTGAGGCATCCATGATTGGTTTGGTTTTTTGATCTCAGGACTGGTTTAGGTGAGATCATGGTAGATTGAGGGTGGAGAGGGTTTAACCTATGGATTCCCTGGTTAATTTTGTCTTGGTTTATCCCATGATATCCCATAGTCATGCTTGAAATATGGCGCAGGGGTGATTAGCTGAAAGAAATATTTGGTTCAGCCCAATCTATGGTTGGGTGGTACGTTTAAGTTCCTGGCTTGGTTGACTTTTGCATAATTTAATATGAAATATTCCTCTAATGTAATTAATGAGCACATGTACTTGTTGCTATGATTTGATATTCTAGTTATATGTTTGTTATAAGCATGGTTCTATGATTTGCGCTAGTTATGGATCTTGTCACTGATTTGATAAGTATTTGAATGGTTGATGAATGCATGGACCAACAAGTTTTGGTGTAGCTACATGAGATGGAATTAGACCTTCTTGGTGATTCTCAGATGAAGTTCATAAATTTAAGATTAGATATCCGTTCATGCCCTGTAGCTTACATGTTTACCATATGTTTGATGAAATTTCTATCATATGCTAGGAAGTCTAGGTCTAGTTCTTGTTTCAAGTTAGAATTTTGAGCATTGTTATCACTTCAATTATGATATTGGAAAGTTGCATGAAGTTCTCAGTAGTGGTCTGGAGGCTAGCCTAAAAAAGTGGCTCAGATCTCATAACCGCATGTACAAAACTACAGGTTTTAGGTCATAACTGCATGGAAGAGGGTTTTGCATGTTGTCAGGGACTCATAACCGTACTCTTGCCTTGTTTTGCGTGCAACTGGGGGTTAGGATTTTGAAAAGGTAGTTCCAGCTCAGGATCTGGTCATCAGAGTTTGTGGATTGACTTCTGGGTGATCTAGTGCTCCTAATGGGCATCAATACATTTTCATAATGTAGACCCACTTCCATAAGTCGAACTTGGAGGTCAGTTCATGTCATACTAGAACTCAACCTCACATTTACCCTGGAAATTATAAGAATGAGTAAATTTTGGGAGGGGTGGTTACAATGTCCTCTAGAGGTGATAATAGGATTGGATTGACAAATCATGACCTAGGGTTATCTAAGCCATCAAAATATCTCAGGGATAACACCCAGAATGGGCTAGACTAGCCTTTAAAATGACTGGATGTTTTCCCATGGGATTTCAAACAAGTGACCTTCACATCACAGAGTCACTTAACAATACACCCCATCACCATTTATTCTACATCATGTAGGTGACACTTTGGAACAACTGAAATTATGTGTCCAGTATTATTTTAGTGGCAAGTCGACACAAACTTCTTCAACTATAAATAGGAGATATATAGATTTATTAAAAAACATATAGTTATTAGTAATTAGTTATAAAAAAAAAAAAATATTATCCATTATTTGTTTATTTATTGATAAAATAAATATAAGATTAAATTCTTATATTTATCAGCATAAACTTTGACTAGAAAACAATGGAGAAACGACTAGTTAGGTTGTTTGGATTCTTGGTTGTAATTAGGAATTTGAACCTATTTCTTAGGAGGTTGTTTCTTCTCCCTAACTAAATTCGTTTGTATAAGATATGTATTGTTTATCTTTTCATTTAATGAGAAGGTAGCGTTGTCGCAGCCTCAGGGGCTCCCCACCAGAGGACTACAAGTTTCATTCAATTTATATTTTATCTTTCTAATTTTGAGTTGGTATAGGAGAACAAGGCTCTTTCAGGGTATCTGAATGGTTTCTTCATTTTTTGAGTGGTGTTAATTTGTTGGAAGTGGCAGTGCAGTCGAAGATCCTAAAAAAAATTGATTCAGGACTTGAGAGACCTGGTCACTGAAGAGCCCATTCCTCGGTTCGGTGTGCCCAACAAAGTTCTGGAAAAGGTTATTGTATATTGTACATATCATGTGAATCATCCCCTGAGCATCTTGGAGAACATACACGATATCAATCGTTGTGTAATATCTGTGCATTGGTTTGCTTTGTCGTGAATATTAGTTAGGTAAGGTCAACCGTGTGGAAGATTAAGGCATAAATATCCAAGTGCTAGAATGGAATTGATAAGATCTGAGATAAACTCAAAAATCATCTGTTTGTGGAAAGTCATTGGGACTAAGTGAAAATGATTTTGGGAAAAAACGAGTCAATGTGGCACACAAGGCCTTGACAAACTATGTATCCTTTTACCTGGTAAGGTTGCAAATTTCATGTGGGGTAGAGTCTATAGAGCCAATCTCAGGTAATAATTGAAATTAAGGACGTCCAGTATTGGTGGGGGTGAGATACCTGAGCTTTGCTAAAATTCTATTACTGCCTAACCACCACCATGGAGCCAATCAGGACATTGACATAGAGGAGATCGTGGCAACACAGAGGAAGTGTTTGTCTAACCCTTACAGACTGATCCCATGACTGAGCACCTAGAAGCTAGGACTAGTAGAGCTAAAGTGTCGAGCATGCGCATCGAGTGTTGTAGCCTGTGTAAGCTATTGGTTGTGTAAATCGGATTTGGATATTGTTGCTTATAGTGAATGGTCAACAAAACGAGGAGTTCAGGGATGTCATGCGTGCTAGTAATCACTAAGTAAGAGTTATGAATTTACCAAGTCCAAGTGTGATTCAGGCCAAGTTGCCATAAGTGCCAAGTCTTCTAAGTGGCATGGTTGAGGTGTGTCCCAACTTTTTTTTTCTTAAATTACATGATCATTGTGTATTACTCTTGTGAAAAAGGTGCATTGATAATGATGAACCTTACAAATCTTAAAATTTTTCATTGTAGCAATCTCTAAGAATATCAGGAGATGATCTGACATTGAAACCATGCATTAAAAGAATCCACCATTTGTTTGTGATCAACCTGCATTCTCAAAAAGAAAAAGGAAGCACATTATGAGTTGTTCATACACATTATTTTTAGTAAATATGTAATATTTTAATATGTGTACAATTTATAATTGAGCTCCATTCTTTTAAAGTTATTTTTTTTGTAAATATATATTTGGAGTTGCATGAAAGGAAATGTTGAATTTTTTTTCCTCTAGAAAAATTTCAAATCCACTTGCAAAGACATACCTGAATGAGGCCAATTAATTGGATGGAACCAATTATGTATTTAGAAATTCATGTTGTAGGCATTACTGGAAGGCTATGGCGCCTAGACCATCACGAAGGGAGAAGAAGAAAAACCTGTTGCAAGGTCAATAGCTACATCGATTTAAAGTTGGGTGAAGTGAGAGAACAAAGCAAAGGTATTATTAAGAATGTCCATGAAATATAATATAATTCCTTATATTCGTGATTACCAAACCTCTAATACACACTGGAATACATTGAAGGAGCTACATGAAACTAAAAATACAAATTGTGTCCTCTTTCTAAAGAGTAAGCTCCTCTATTAAAATGGAAGAGAATGAATTTGTTAGTGCATTTATTTCCAGAATTAAGATTTCAAAGATAAGCTAGGAGACATAGGAGAATTAGTACCTAGTACTGCTCTTGTGACAATCACATTAAATGAAATGTGAGAGGATTATCAGATTTTTATTACAAGTCTTACAACAAGGGAGAAAGTGCCAAATATTGAGGAATTCACAAGTATACTCATGAAGGAAGAAGACATGTGCAGGAACTTGAAGCATCAGAATCCATATCTAGCGCTTGTGGAAAAGAAGAAATTCTTCAAAGGGAAACAAGGAGGAGGAAGTAAAGGTGGAATTTCATCTCAGAAAAAGGCCATTTCCAAATCCAAATAAAGGTATGTCACCTATCATAAATGATTCTGGATTGAAATGATTTCATTGTGGTAAAAGTGGGAATCTTACCAAATAATGTTATAAGAATAAAGTGATGAAGCAATGCATAATAAGCACATAAGACATTTAGGATATTTTGCAGGAGAAGCCCTGGAATTTTATCTTAAAAATATCAGGTTACGTAGGTCTAATGTTGCATTGTCTACTAAAATGGATGATGTTCATGCTTGGTTTGTGGACTCTGGAGCTTCAATCCACATGATGTGCAATAAGGACTGATATGAAAACTTCAAGGAAATAAGGAATGGTGGAAGCATCCATCTTGGATATGATTGTGCACATTAGATCAAGGGATATGGTGATATTCCAGTGAATTTACCAAATGGAAGTGTCAGGGACATTCATAAAGTTATGTATGTACATGGAATCAAGAAGAATCTTATTTTTGTGTCCACAATTACATATTAGAATCTAAAGGTTGAATTCTTCAGAAAACATTGCATAGTGAAATATTTTTTGGATCACTGCAAACCTATTGCCTCAAGATTTAGAGTTGTAGGCCTGTACAAATTTGATGTTACCAACAAGAGTCGTCGATCATTGACCTTTACAGCTATGCCAACAGCAAGCCTTTGGAACCAAAGGTATGGTCACATCAATTATCATAATTTGTTATTGTTATAGGAACAAATAATTATTGAAGAACTCCCTCTGTTGAAGAATGAGTATGTTGTTTGTGAAGGTTTTGAATTAGGAAAAATGCACAGAGATAAAGTCCCCTCAAATTTTGATAGGAGAAGAAGAGATTTCTTAGAACTTTTGCATTATAATCTTTGTGGACCAATGCAGACCACATACCTAGGAGGTGCCTATTACCTTTTGTTGTTTATCGATGATTGCACAAGGTACACTTGGGTGTACTTCCTTAGGAAAATAAGTGATGTTTTTGAGTATTTAAAATAACAAAAACATGGCAGAGACGGAAATAGAGAAGCTTATAAATATCCTCGATTAAGATGAAGGGGGAGAGTACAGGTTGGGGAACTTGATCAAGTACTACAAGGATCATGGAATAGTGGAACAATTTACGGCACCCTACACTCCATAACAGAATGGTGTTGTAGAAAGGAAAAATAGAACATTGATGGAGTGTTCACGGAGTATCATCAAAGGTAAGAACCTCTCAAATTACTTTTAGGCCCAAGCCATTGGTACTATTATTTATTTAAAGAATAGAAGCCCAACAAGGTATCTTGATCTCAAGACCCCATCCAAATCCTTGTATGGTTTTAAACTAGTAGTTCATCATTTGAGGGTGTTTGGGTGTAAGGCCTTTGCACATATTCTGGAGGAGAACAAAAAGAAACTTGATGCTAAAGGTATCAAATGCATTTTTGTAGGATATTGTTCAAAAGTTAAAGCATATAAAATGTTTGATCCCTCTACTCACAAAGTGGTTGCAAGTAGAGATGTAATTTTCCATGAGTAGTTAGATGAAGGCAACAAGGAAAAGATTTATGAAAAATGCAACATCCTTCCTGAAGTTGATGACAATAAAGAAGTAGAAAAAGTAGAAGACAGTGAACAAGAAAATTTTGGGGAACAATCCAGTGATATGGACATCACCAACAGTCAAAGCACAACTAGAGGTGGGGAAGTTCCTTCAAAGAATGGGTTGAAGACAGTGAAGTACGAAGGATATCTACTCGACATATTCACCTAACTGAAAGGTATAAGGACTATGCCCTAATGACTAGTGCTTTGAATGTCATACAAACCATTAGTTTTAATGAAGCTAATGAACATGAAGAGTGGAGAAAAGAAATGGAGGAAGAATATGAATCTATAATTAAAAACAAAACCTGGGAATTGACTGAATTTCGTAATGGAAAAGAGACCATAGGATGCTAATGGTTATACAAACCCAAGTTTAAAGAAGATGGTAATATAGATAAATATAAAGCTAGATTAGTGGAAAAAGGGTATTCATAAAAGGAGGGAATTGAATATGTAGAAACATTTGCACCTATAGATAGATTAAATACTATTAGAATGTTAATTTCATTAGCTACAAAGTACCATTGGAATTTTCACTAATTAGATGTAAAATCTGCTTTTCTGAATGGTGGTTTAAAAGAGAATGTGTATTTGACACAACCTGAAGGGTTTGTGAAAAAGGGGCAGGAACATTTAGTTTTCATATTAGAGAAATATTTGTGTGGGTTGAAGCATGCACCTAGGTCATGGTATGAAAAGATAGATTCCTTCTTTCTTCGGCGAGGTATTATGAGAAGTTAAAGCGATCCAAATTTGATGTAAAGGGGCGTGTAGTATTGATTTCTTTGTATGTTGATGAATTAATTATTACAAGAAAATTAGTAAAACTAATTAATGGATTTAAGGTGCAGATGTCACAAGTATTTGAGATGAAATATCTTGGTGAATTACATTATTGTCTAGGTCTTGAAGTGTGGAGAGATGTTGGCCAGACTTTTTTCTCTCAAGGTAAGTATGTCAGAGAAGATCTTAAAAGGTTTAAAATGAATCAGTGCAAAGCTACTTTTGTTCCAATGCAACAGAATGTGAAACTTCATTTTGATGATGGCTCAAAGGAGGTAGATGGTACATTGTATAGACAATTGGTGGGACACTTAAATTATCTTACTACAACCAGAACTAATTTAGCATACTATGTTAATGTGTTGAGTCAATTTTTGGTGAGACCTCTAGAAAGCCATTAGGAAGCGACAAAAGGAGTACTCGGGTATCTTAAAGGAGCAATTGATTTTGTTCTTAAGTATACTGATTCATTTGATATTGAGCTGACATGTTACTCAATTTTATATTCGGTTGGTAATCTGGATGATAGAAGATCTATTATAGGTTATTCTTTTAGCATTGGATCTGAGATTGTTTCATGGAGAATAAAAATGTAACCAACTGCATCATTGTCATTTATTGAGGCATAATACAAAGTTTTGTGTGCAACAACTTGTGAAGTTGTTTAGTCAAGGAGAGTTCTTCAATATGTTTGAAAAGAACAAAAGAACGCTACAGTGATCAAATGTGACAACGAGAACTTAATCAAGTTGACGAATAATCCTATGTATCATGCATGAACAAAACATGTCGATGCTCAATTTCATTTTATTAGAGAGAAGATAAAGTCTAAGAATTTTTCCTTAAATGTGAAAATGCTACAGATATTTTCGCAAAGCCCCCTCGGAAGATAAAATTTGAATTGTTTAGGGAGATTTTAGGTGTGGAAAACAATATTTTCTCCATTAAGAAGAAACTTGAAAATAATGGAGAAACATATAGTTAGGTTGATTGGATTTTTTTGTTGTAATTAGGAATTAGATCCTATTTGTTAGGAAATTATTTCGTCTCTCTAACTAAATGCATTTGTATAAGATATGTATTGTTTATTTTTTCATTCAATGAGAAGGCAGTGTTAGCTCCTCACCTGCGAGTTTCATTCAATTTAGATTTTGTCTTTCTAATTTTTAATCTTTGAATATTATTAGTTATCGAATTCATCCATTCACTAATTATTATGTTATAATAAACTTTGATACACAAACATTTATTACTTATATTTATTTTATTAAAAAACACATTTATTACTTATATTTATTTTATTAAAGAACATAAAAGAATTTGGTTTCATAAAAATGAGAAAACATGGTATACATTTTTATATATTAATTACAAATTAAATAAAAAATATATATTTATTTAAATTTAATTATTATTAAAGTATTATAATTTCAATTTTCATAAAATTTCCATAACATACCTATCATATTTAAATATAACCATAATATACGACTTTGTTGAAATAGACTTCAATGATAAAAATCATAGGAGACCTTAGATACATAATCAGGATATAACAAAATTAAATAAACAGAGCTTCTATTTAAATAGAATAGAAGCACAACTTTTGTTACAGTTTTACATCGGAGAAGAGTGAAACTTCAAAACAACTAACATTCCTCTCGACGTGGAACGAGAAATTGAGACATTTAAATCTTCTTATTGACGTTCTTGAATTGCATCAACCAAATTTCATTGAAGCAGATATTGGGTCTCAAATCGAGGGGGTGCCTCGTTATAGATATGCGGTGTAATACTAGCATTTTCACATTGGCACTCTGCAATCTTGAAAAACAATATGTAGTTTAATATTAAACATTGTATATAAGTTTAGAGATTCAACCAATCATAATAGTATTATGATATACCTTGTTACGTAGGAAATTGTTTTGAACCAGTAATACTTCTCCCTACAAATCATAAAATGTCATGGCTTAAATAAAACTTTATTTAAAAAATCAAAACGCTGCTTGAATAGAATAAATCACACGAAAGCACAAAAATATAAGTTATGATTTTAAAAATTGATTTTGTTAGAGCTGTATCGTACCCTTTCCCGCAAAGCCTTCAGTTCTTGATGTAGTATTTCATCCTGATCATTTGAAAAAATAAAAAATAAAAGCTAATAAACTATATAATTTAGAGTAATAATGAATCTTAACATAAAATAATATCAAAACAAACAAATAAAATATTACCTTTCTAGATCGAACGCTCTGAATTCCCCTTTCAATCTGAGCTTCAAGTAGGTCAAGTTCCTCCAGACTTAAAGCTGAGAGATTATCTCCCATCAAGTTCCTATATAGATATCATCAAAACATCGAAATAATGGGAAACTAATAATATCTTTTTAATAAATTTTAAGCCATTAAATTAAAATATTATGCAGATGCTTAATTTGAATATCAGCTCTAACTAAATAAATACGAACCTGTTAACTTTTGTTAGAGTGTCAATTTCCTGTCTTAGATTTTCGCAATTCTGTAAACGCGAAGATGGTGTTAGTAAAATAATCATCATCATTTAACCCTTATATATATTTTTTAACAGATTAGACTCTCTCTATATATATGTATATGGCATACCAAAAAAATTATTTTGAAGGATAATACCTTCGATGGGGTACTTGTTTCCCATCGCATGTCCTTTGCACATACTTTCCTGTATCTCTCAATAGTTCTATTAACACTTTCAAACAAAACATCATCAAATTTAATCACTACGCATTTAAATAAATTTAGAATTCTTTCATGTAAAAAAATAAAAATAAGAATCATGATTTAGTTGGTTATGAGATTTGATATTGTAGCATATATCTTGAAATTAAGTTCTACTTTGAATGTATGCAAAATAAGTTATTTTTATCCCCAATCCGCATTCCATGTTACTTAGCGCGAGATAACATCCAATATCAAAATAATAAAATACTTAGATTAACAAAAGAAAAAACCTCTACTTAATTAGTTTGCTATAACCCAAGTAATGAATAATTAGAGGATGAGGTAGGCTTAATGTGGTGAGATGTTTTCACATGAGTTACCTCCAAATAAATAATAAATAACATTTTTACATTACCAAAAATTAAACAAAAAATATATAATTAAATATGTACATATGGCTGGAAAATATTTTAAAAAACAAATTATTATAACTTTCTCTTAAATTGATTTACTAGTATTAAGAAATATTTTAATTTATAATTTGTTTATTAGTTAATATGAAATAATTAATACATGACATAAATTTAAATGATAAAAATAAGTAAATATTAAGAATTTTTTTTTAATTGGTTAAAAGTTTTGGGTTTAAATTAGTTATATCTTTGTGTTAGTCAAAAAACTAGAGATTCTTTTGATCTTCTAAATTAAGTTAACCATCTTCTTTTAATATCTTAACTTTTTTCTGTCTAATTATTTCTGTGTATCCATATTACCTTTAAATTTAAATTTAAATCCAGTAATATTTTAAATATTATTAATACCTACCAAATGACATATTCTTATATTTTTCCTAGTAACCTAGCCAAGATGTGTTATCTTAATGCTATGGTGCTTAAACAATTGTGGGGAGCCTCTTTCTATCATGTTGCTTAACTGGGGCTTATACATTAAGTTGCATAACCATGACCATATACTCTATTCATATACTTTCTTCTATGAGAAACATAAATAAAGTTGAACATTACCATTATCAGTTTTACCTAATCACTACTTATAGTAAACTACCACTCACTGTTCTCCTAGGTCTTTGTTAGTTTTTATACCCTGTCAACGCTACCGATACAAATTAGGGGCTTTCTAACAAAACACTACCTCCTAAAACCACGTACTAAATAGATGGGTGATCATGTATCCATTGTTTAATATTTTTAATCGTGTAGCTATAATCTTAAAAGGTTTTAAACCTTCTACTAAATCGATTTTGAATCTTTAATAACATTTAAATATTTTATTTGTTGAATTGAGGCTTCTGTGATCCATATCAAGTTATGAGAAGATTTTTCGGCGTAAGTCACATTATGATACATTTGTTGGCGCGTTTCGAACCAACAAGTGTGGTTCATTGTGAAGACCACACTCGTTGGTTCGAAACGCGTCGACAAATGTATCATAATGTGATTTACGCAGAAAAATCTTCTCATAAATATTTTATTTTCAAATATGATAATATAAAAGTATATAAATTTAATTTATTATGGGTGGTTTATATTCGAATTAGGTTGGAGGAATTTCAAAATTTTAAATGACTAAAATTTAATAATCTAGGAATATTTTTCAACTAATACATAATCGAACTGATAGTATATGGGTTTTCACTTTCTTTAGTCTACTCCTAAAAGTGGTTGGCTTTATAATTTATTAAAAATTTATTCATCAAACCTTATTGAAATTCCCTCTAAGTGGCCCTTGAACTACTGAAACGACTCCCACTCATATTCCTATTGTTTCCCTTGCGTTGTAAGTGGCGGCGTCTCTGATGTCATTCTCCAAAAAGATATTTAATATTCTCCTCGTCTCCTCGTAGATGAGTCTGCTAATACACATAACACCTCCTCTCCTGGAAGGATATCTGATAATAGGCTTGGTTATGCCTTGAATGTTATCTCTCATCACCTTCTCTCAGAACTTTCCCTTACTTCTTCGCTCTTCCTTTTTTGAAACCTTTCATACTCTTGCCGTGACTAGACATTGGGTGAGAAGGGTTAAAAATATGGAAATTACACTTTCAATGTATATCAACCACATTTACTAATGTAATTATCAGCACCATTTACTAATGTAGTTATGCTAGTATACAACATGTGAACTTTTTTTTATTTAGCTTGAACAATAATATTATTTAAATAAATAATATTTTTATTATTATAATATATTTTATTAACCAATGAAATTTCTATATAACCGACATCATTAAAATATTCAATTTTTATTACCCAAAAAGTTATCGATGGTTTATGGATATTATAAGGATGGAAAGCTTCACAATTATGTGTAATTAGATATTGTTGCGGTGGTGGTGACAGGGATAATAAACTTCCGCTGAAATTTATATAGCCTATTGGAACCTAAAAATTAAGAGATTAATGGGAAATTTTGAACATTTTATTTCTATGCTGTAGTAAGCGAAGCATATCAAAATTGTTGAGCATTGACAATAGACAATAGCACTTGGACCAAATTGTGATTCATTTCATTGGAAAAATAAACAGTGACACCATTTGTCAATCTAGATTCTCTAGAACCATTGTTGATATGTAGTTTTTGTTTGAGTAAATAATATGTATAAAGAATATACCACTAATTTTGAGCAATAAAGCACAATATATTATATTGATAAAATGATATTACGTATTTACATGAAGTGTTGTCTCAAGGTAGGGAAACTATCTTGAACACAATTAGTTGGTTGAGAGAATATCTCAACCACACACCAATCTATGAATCAACTAGATCTAAACAACTAGAGAATAGGAACAACCTCCTTTACATAAGAATCACAATTGAGACAAGTAGGAATTATATTTTCAAGTCACCCCCTTAATGACTACTTATCCTGACCTTAATCAACGAAGATCTACATCTCATCCAATCTGATCCAATCTAGTCCAATCTAGTAATTCCACCTTGTACCATCTTCATGAAATTGTCGATATCCATATAAATGAACAACCATCTACTGAAATGCATGGGTTCCCAACCGCTGCAACCTCCAGTCTACTAGGAATTATGTCACATACATAGTTCATCCAACCTCTTAATGAACCACCCCTAAATATAAAATTTCACCTCATGGAGTTTATAACCAATACGGTCCATCCAAGTGCATCCATCCCACATGACACACTCTTTCAGGGTGTTAAAAACTGTCTATCAGAGGGAACCCATAACAATGGGGTATGCATGCCTCTCCGGGTTTTACAGCCGGTACATAAAACATTTTAAGGACCACAACGAACCATTATAAGAAAATATATGACATATAAATTTGCTATCTTTACAATGTGTGACTCACACTTTATCACGGTCATGAATATATTCCACAAACTCACACAAAATTTAACTCCATTGTCCATCATCCTTTAATCTTTGAAGCAGCTCCTTTAATTGCATCTTCGGTGTCATGTCATCATCATATCGTAGAAATTTGTGTATTGTTGGAATGACCAGTTCCAACACATTCAGAATTGTGACAATAGTTGGTCAGGGCAATGTTACTTCAACAACAACCAGAAATACCATGACACAACATACTTATTATCAAAATCAACATTATTAGCCCCAAACTCCTACATTCCAACTTAATCGGACATTGCTGACACCTTTATGATTTGACCAACAATTTCCAACTACCCATTTAAATTTTGTGCATCTCGAGCATCTTCAAGTTTTTCATACCAATTTAAAAACTGAAATAGAAAATTAAGTTTTCCTATGGAGTTTCATGTTATAAATCCATCCACGCAATCAATATATTTTTCAGATTGGTAAAAATATTTAAAATCACAATACCATTGATCACACAACCTTCGCAATTGTTTCCAACTTTGAATGCCATTGGATGCAACCTCTAGCACCTCGTTTTTTTGACAACCAGTTATATCTAACAACGCCCAGCCTCCACAACAATCTGATGCATACTTAATGCCCATGGAGGTCCACCTACGCAGATCAACGAGCCCTCCTTAGCAGCCATGCTTCGGATTTGCAATCACGCTCCGCACCCAACGCTGATTACACCACAATTGCAGTACAACAATCCAAATCATGTGCGACAGTCAGCAGCTCCACACTCAAGCACTTACAAGGAGATATTTTCCCACAGAACCATGTCTATGTATGACAAAGAAACATTGTCCACGATGATGATGGGGATGCAGCCCAGGGCCATGAATTCCACTATGCAGGGGCTCCACGGTGTGAAGACCCCACTATAGGTTCTCTAGCTACTACTATACTCATTCAAATAAATTTTGCTAATTTTTATAACAAGGAATATTTTAGGGTTATAACATTTTGTAAGCATGAACATAAATTAATTTAATCTACAACATGTATAACAATTTATCTGCAACATGTATAACTTGTAATAATTTACATAACTAAAACTGATAATACATGTTCCAATAGCTTAGTTGAGATGATCCTAAGCTCCATGCTCCTCTTGACAACCCGACTGGATTTGCCTCCCAGCCAACTAGGAAGTAATTCCTAGCCTAGGAAACCTCCACAGGTTCCCTAGCCCTCTGAGCCCAAGTCCAACCAGATGTAGTGTGCCCAAGTTTTTGCAAACACTCTCCAGATCCAAGTTTGATCTCCCTCCTCTTTCTCCACATCCCTCCTCCAAAACAAAATCCTCCCAAACAGAACCAAACCAAAACCAAGACCAAGGATCCCCCCTCCTCACATCATCCTTCCCCTTTTATGCATCCTTCTCTTCTCCACCTCAACCACCTGTCATTAATGTCATAACTACCCCCTCATCCTTACATTTGACTTTTCTTACCATATCTTCTCCCAAGTAAATTTGAGAGGACATTTTGGGGATGAGATATGAATATATAATTTGGTAATTAATTTGAGAGGACCATATCTTCTCCTATGTAAATTTGAGAGGACATTTTGGGAATGAGATATGAATATATCATTTGGTAATTAATTAGAGAGGACCATATCTTCTCCCAAGTAAATTTGAGAGGACATTTTGGGGATGAGATATGAATATATAATTTGGTAATTAATTGGAGAGGACCATATCTTCTCCCAAGTAAATTTGAGAGAACATTTTGGGGATGAGATATGAACATATAATTTTCTAATTAATTGGAGAGCACCATATCTTCTCCCAAGTAAATTTGAGAGAACATTTTGGGGATGAGATATGAATATATTATTTAGTAATTAATTGGAGAGGACCATATCTTCTCCAAAGTAAATTTGAGAGTACATTTTGGGGATATGGATATTTAAATTGGAATAAGTGGAAGGATACCATATCCTATAAAAATTTAAATTTGACGAGGTAAGTTGGGAATTGAATAATAATAAAATTTATGTCAGTAATAAATTTACAGTTTAACCAATGTAGGTATGTGCCAATATTTCTTGATAATTATAAGTCAATATTTTCAGGTAATTTAAATACTAGTAAAATTTTGCATGATAAGGTTAAGTAGGGCATTACATAGGGTGACCACCTCAATGCGGAGAGGCAGAAAACTAAGTGTGGGATTTCTGGGTGGTACCCCTAAAAAATATTGATCATAAAAATTCTCCAAAACACATGCGGCAATTGCGTCTGCATTGAACTCCAATAATGGTTGGTCAATGCAAAACCAACAACACCATCTCACAAGATTCCTCAATAAAAACACTTGACAATGTAATCTGCCACATGTGGGCAGGAGACCCTCGATCACTGGTTATTCACTAGAATACACCATATGTTGCTAAACAAAGTCCTGAGTGCTTCGGGTTTAAAAGTCTTGAGTTTTGGATAGTGATCTCTACCTAGAACTCGCTCAGACCCTTGCTACTCTCATTTTCTACCTCCATCCGCTTCAAGGCAATCTTGGTGTCATCGTGCAACTCCCCCTTGTATACCACAAATGAATGGGAAGAGCTGCTACCACCTTCTCTTTTCTCACATACACCGTAGGCTTCATAGTGTGCATTCCTCCAAGGTACTACAATGCTAACTATTGTTGACCCCCAAGCGAGACCTTCTGTGACTGAATTACGCCCACGCTCGCTGACTCTGCCACTGCAAATGAATTGTCCTGCTCAATCTAAAAGAAACACCTCATAGCTCGATCCCACAGCTCTCACAGCATTCCAAATCTTTGAGAAGCTAGGAGATGCAATATTCACCTTCACATTGACAACAATCACTAACACAACAATCACTCACACACATCTTCTCTGGTCTTAGCAGTCACTCAACTGATCATGCAATCTCAACCATAAACTTAATCACGTGATATGCTTCCATTCCCACTACACCAATTTTGACTTTGCGGTCTTTGTAAACATAGATTTATTTCTCTGCAAATCCTCCTCAGATCCAGTGACAGAGATGCGACGTGCATACCACTTAAGATCAACCAATTTATGATTAGCCACAGGTTTCAATAGATGATGGAAAAACATACAAATTCACCAAACTCTGTGTTTCCCTCGGCCCACAAGGGGTCAAGGCGAAGGCTCAAACGGGCTTGGATACCAACTTAAAATTATACACACTATTAAAAACTAATATATATATTAGTTTTTAATATTAATATTAACTTAGATTTTAGTTTAAAGTTTTTATTTTATAAATATTAATTAAATGATATTAATTTAAAATTAAAATTAAAATTAGGTTTCATTTTAAATCTCTCTGGCCGACCTGTGCTGTTCCTTTAACTTTCATCCCTCATGAGTATTTATTTCCTTCATCTGGCTCTTCTTTTTATCATCTTTCTCTTATCATCTTTCTCTGTTCCCTGATGATGGATCCCATTTGGGATTCGAAACGTTGGTGTATAAATTCTTCAACTGTGGATTCTCCGGTCAAAAATACAAAAAGCACAAACCACAGATCTCTGAAATCCATATACACACTATATTATTGATAAAATGATATTACATATATACATGAAGTGTTGTTTCAAGATAGAGAAATTGTGTTGGATACATAATCAATTGGTTGAGAGAATATCTCAACCACACACCAATCTAGCAATCAACTAGATCTAAACAACTAGAGAATAAGAAAAGAGTCGTTCATATAGAAAGAATCATAACTGAAAGAATCACAACTAAAACAAATAAGAACTATATTTTTAATTTTTGGCAATCCAGATTCTCTAAAACTATTGATATATAGTTTGTGCCTGAATAAATAATATGTATAAAAAATATCCCACTAATCTTGTGCAATAAAACAAACCTTGTCGTATGTAAATCTGTGTGTTCAATTCTTTTTCTTTAACACTTGTTTGCAACCTCAGTACAACAAATGGTATCAGATCCAAATCTTGATCCGAGGCGTCCACATAGCCAAGGATTGAAGTTTTTTCTTGGGCCCACCTTCCTATCCGAGTAACAAGTACACTCTAAGTTGTTTGGACAATTCCATTCCTCAAAAGGAGTTATATTTACGCTACGACAAAAGGAAATCAGATCACCTTATCAAGTAACGTGATATGATATGCAACGGGAACGTAATATTATTGGTTACGGTTACGACGAATTTGGTAAAGATGGTACTGAGATGAAGGAAAAAATATATGATAACTCCATATACATATTTGTATAGAAGGATTTTGATGCTACTGAACACGAGTATTTGAACTGGTCATTGAGCAATTTTAATGTCGTCCGGCGTCAAAAAGTCGACGGGTTATTTATAGAGGAGAATGGACTATGAGCTATGGCCTTTCTATTTGGTAATGGACCAAGTATTTTGACTGAAGGGTGAATGGTTTCGGCTGGTCATGAGGGCTACGTCGGTATGCATGGACCAAAGGGTGTGCCCAGTTGAGTATACGGGTGATATGTTTTGAACTGAGTATATCGATAGCTCAAATGGTCATGAGTGGTGACCCAATCATGTTGTGTATTCGTACATAAAGAATGTTAGGGTACTAAATTTTGCGTTTTTTTTAAAGCAAAATATGCCAGGTATTTGTTTTTGTTTTCGCTTTTTTTGTCCCACAAAATACGATATGTATGTGATTTTGTTAGTTAGATTGAGCACTAACCTAATTTGTAAGTGTCCAAAGGACTTATGTGTAGAGTATGGTGAAGATATTCAATACAAATTTTGAGGTGGAGAAATTAAATGGGAAGAATAGCTTCGAGCTGTGGAAGTTCAAGATGATGGAGTTGTTGAGTAACAAGGCTTGCACAAGGTTTTGGATGGAAAGAGAAAGAAACTAGTGGCTATGTTTAATGAAAAATGGAAATATTTATATGTGAGAGCCCTCAACATTCTATGTTTGTGCTTGATAGAAGATGTCCATTTTATTATTATTGAAGAGGAAATAGTTTTGGACTTATCAAGTAGATTGGAGAGCCTATTTATGAGAAAATCCTTAACAAAATGAATCAACTAGAAGAGGAAACTCTGAAGTAAAGAGACTAAAGAAGGTACCAAAATTTTTGATCATTTGAATGTTTTCATACACTTATATGCTAGAAACCTTTACAAATTGGAAGAAACACCCAAATAAATAAGTAAATAGTAACATTTGAAAAAAGAAATGTGGAATAGTCCCACATACCTAGAAAAAGTTCTTAAAGATTACAAGAGAAGATTGGTTTGCTAGCTCAATAAATCATTATATGGTCCATGGTAATTTACAATGAATTTGACTTAATTATCCATGGTAATTTCACAATAAATGTATGCGATAAAATACTTCACATGCAGCAGGTGTTGGAACACTACTAGTGAATAGAACAGTTACACCATTTGGTCTGAATTTTCTTTTCAATTTTGGCACTTGCGGGTAAATATATTTAAAGAAATTTGCCATAATTTTATATATTAATTTGATATACATTTTGATGGTAATTTTATAATTAAATTATTTTTGTTATGTATGTCAAAAATTAAATATTTATATTATATAGAAAAATATACCGCTTATCGCGAGGAAATGTAAAATGAATTATTCTTATTTATAACGGCAGAAAATATGGCTTACATCCTGTTGTCTGCATACTAAATTAGACAGGTTGGCGAACAGCAGAGGACATTCAATTTGCAACTTTCGGTAACTCGACAGCCTATATACTTCATCTTATATAATCTTAGTGTGCATAACTAGAACATAAGAACCTGGCTGTCTTATATTTCTGCTGGTACTGTATCATCAACCCAGAGTAGCTTGTTAACACAGAAGCTAAGCCAGAGTACTCCTCAAAGCAGCATGGATGCCAGGCTAACTAGATCCAAGTTCGTCCATGATGTCGAATTGAAGCGAGGAATGGACCAAGCTGTTATGCCAAAGTGTGTATGGTACCTCGAGGCCTGAATTTAAATAAATGAATCCGTACGTCAATTAATTATAGCTTCGGCTTTCTTTTTAATTTGCATAAGGAACGGTTGAAAAAAGAGATATGAAGTTCACTCTCGCTAATCCAATTAAATAGAGCTAGACACTTTACTTTTAAGCTTATACATGATCACGTCATCATGTCATAAATTTTTCTCACAATTAATATCCTTCTTCATTGATAATATTTAACTTCGTATTTTAGAAATATTTTAATATTTCAAAAATTTAAATCGTTTAACCTAGCTCCTCTGCCTCATACACAAATATGGGAGAAAGTCTGAGTACGAACATTTGTCGAGATGGATGGCCGAAATTCTGAGTGCGACCATGAATATGCCCCTCCAGATACACCATGGATGGAGGCCTAAATTCTGAGTGTGACCATGAATATGCCCCTCCAGATACACCATGGATGCAGCAATGGTAATAGCAACGTAGGCCACCGAAATCAGACGTCGATGCGAGGAATCATTCATCTCTTACGATGCCTCGACGCGTATTCAAGCTGTTAGTCCCCATCTTCTGCACGGGACAACACCCATAGCAATTTCTAATTTTCTAGAGCAACCGTCAACCTAGCGCTCGAGTGTGGCAGAGTTGTGCTTATAACCACAAATTAAATAACAATTAAAGATGAATCATATTGGTCGGTTCAAAAGAGTAGATGAGATTTTATTTTATGTGATTTTTAAAGATGAATCATATTGGTCTGTTCAAAAAGAGTAGGTGAAATTTTATTTTATGTGATTTACTGTTACAATTAATCAATTGATGTTTTTCATCATCCCTGTTCTCAACTTCTTCCCATGATTCCGACATCATCACTGTAGCCTTGATGAAGGAAATCGTCACATTTATATTCATTGATGATTTGAGCATCCTTCCAGTTTCCACCATTACCGACGTGATTCTCCTGAATCAACTGCAATTGTAAAACCCAAGTGAAAGAATCAACTGCAATTGTAAAACCAAAGTAATATACCATCTTTTCATCACGTTTTACTATGATATAAAGAAGATTAGTACTGTGATAGACGTTAGATTGATATCCTGTGGACTTATTGCGATCGTCTTCCATGATGGTTTGCCTCCCAATCTTCATCGACCTTCGGGGATTAATGTAGGTTTGGGTTTGATTATAAGGTTATAATGAAACGCTTTGGCTTTAATGGCCGGTATTATTCCATTGAATAAACCATGGGGATGGATGTCAGATAGTTTCGATTGAAAGATTATTATGAAACACTTTTATTGTAAAACGCTTTAACTTCAATGGCCCATATTATTCCACTGTATTCGTTTGATATGAGAAATTTATGTACTGTGTAATAGATAATGTTTTGGTAGGCTTTGAAGTTGCTGAGGCGACTATGGCTTTTGAGATCTTTTGAGATCGTTTTGTATGATTTTTCTTACTCTAATCTTCGTCAACTTCTCGAGAGGCGAGAATCTTGCGTTTCTCCATGGATTACAACCGTAGTTTTATTTTTGAAACTTAATTTTACGTACCCTGATTTCGGTCATTTTCTCGTTGGGATTTGTCAATTTACAAAAATAGGTAGGCATTAATAAATTTCTAAACTTTTACCATTATCTTGGGGTGGTTAGTTTATGTGATCTATTTCGCGGTGGTGCAGTGAGTCCAACATTCCATTGGGTGGTTAGTTTATGTGATTTATTTCACGGTGGTGAAGTTAGTCCAACACTCATATGACTCCAAGGAATTGAATTTACAGTGAACACATAGAGCTACCCAAATTGAAAAACCAATAGACTTCAGCCCCTTTTTTGCATTAAGATACCTCTATATCGCACCTTCTCACATTAACATACCACTACACCACACTATATGAAAAAATTATTCACATGGATAATATATAAAACTATTTGTTTGACTCAATTTCACACCTTGTTTGATATGGTCTAACTCATTATTGCAAATTACTATTTGTACGTTGAATACATTAAACTACGAAAACTATTAAGTAAATTACCTAAAATGTAGTCAACAATGTACTTGAGATGGAGTATCCATATTATCAGAATTGGGTAGGATTGGAATTAGATTACATAATGAGGAGATGATTTCAAGTGGACAACAAATTTCTCGTCAGCATCCAACAATTTTTTCAAGAAACCCAACCATGGGAGGGTTTGACTCATTCTTTTTTAGGGTGGAAATGGATTCAACACCATCAAGGACTCATGGGGCACCCAAAAATCTAATGTTTTATAGTTGTAACCGTTATTTTGAAAAAATTATATTAGATTTCGTTAAAATCATGGTAGACATTCAATTCTTTTCCAGGGGAAAACATCGCCTCCTTAGACTACTCTAGCTTTAAATTCTAAAGTTTCTTTGTTATCTTCACACTAAAAAAGACTACTATGTACACTCATGAACTTCACAATATAGCTCGAAGTAAGGGATAAATAACAACCAAATCACCAAATCCATAAAGTATATGTATAAACCTCTGAGGGGCTATGATATGTCTTCATCCCCCTATTCCTGCTAACAAGAAGGGGAAATTTGAACCTAGGCCTTTGGAGTTTCAATGATTTCATATTTCTCAGATTAACCAATTGAGTTGCCCCCTGGTGGAAACCAAATCAAATCTATATTAATCAATGTCAATAAATGATGTACAATGTGTATATATTAATACATATAGGAAACATTGGAATTAGCTACTGAGAGTTCTTGGACTCCAATAACTATCCAAATTGACCCAAGGTTAATCTTGAGGATTAGCTATCTAATAGTTCCCCTTTAATCTGAAGGGATGTACCAAAGTCCAAGAAGAAGAGCTCAAAATGCATAAATGTATCTCATCCAAGAGTTGAATGTCTCTCAAAAATGGTTTTTAAGGATGACCACAAACCAAGATGGGAGAACTCAAAGTCTCAACCAACACCAACTCTAGAACCTTCATAGCATTTCTCAGAACAAAAATATGTGGTTTTAAGGTGACCACAAACAATGTAACTATCGCTGATTCTCAAAAAAATAAAAAATGTGGTTTTAAGAAGACCACAAACTCTGAGACTATCACAGCAGTTGCTTGAACAATTCCAAACATGGAAGTGCTCAATCAACTCAACTTTGACTCAAGCTCACTTGACATCTCGAACTCGAACTTGTAGTAGACCATAAACAATTCCCCCCTTATCAGATATTAGGTGAGAAGTACTCTTCATCACTGCAAGGTTGGTCATCACTTTGGAACATATTCTTCGGTATCGCCTATAAATATTCTTGGTTTTTTTTGTCAAATCTTAAGAAGTAATCCATCTGCAATTTACCTTCTCTCTTGCAGTAGTATTCTTTTTGGAACATCTATTTGTATGATGATTTGGCTTTCCACAATGTTCACATGGGTGAAGATCAAAACACCAATCTTTCACATGTCCAACTCTATTACATTGTTGACATCTATCAACTTGTTCTCGAACAACACCTTCTAGAAATTCAGCGCTTCAGAATTGTATAGGTTTAGCAAAATCTAGAATGTGAAAAGATACATCCAGAATATCCTTGTTGTAACCTAAACCAATTCTGTGTTTATTGTGTGTAATATCTCCCATTGTCTTATAGAAGTTTTGGTAACAATAGACTTCACATCTATATGCAAATGACTCTTGCATACACTTTCCTGAACACGACTTTTAGCTGCACCCAAATTTACTCTTGAAATCACTTCATCACTCTGATCATTCTCTGACTGATGATCAAGCTCAAACAAACTATTGATCTGAGTAAGAACATGTTAAAAATTCTTCCTTTGTAATTCATGTTGTTCATCTCGTTGAAACTGAGATTCTTGCTCCAAGAATTCAATTGTGCTTTTAACATTTTTCAAACTAGAATGGATGTTAAAGATTGTGTCCTTGCTAACTTGGACGGAGTTATGAATAGTAGATGACATTAAATTGTTTAATAACTATAACAAATTATCAAGATCGGTCACTTTCTCGAGCAATCAACTTTGAAAAAAAAAAGGTGTCGGCTACCACTGAAAATGCACCCTTTTACAACACAATTCGACAAAGAACATTGATCGATATAATAAGAGATGAAGGGCAGACCTTCAAGTACACAAAACCAGTGATACTATAAGGCAACAACACTCCTTGATTCCTCCTAAACCACTTCTCAAAGACTTTCACCAAAAGTATGCTAGCAATTCACAATGTAAATTCAACAAAATAAATCTTAAAATGCCCAATGGAAAACTTTTAAGGTGAAAATAATTCAAACGTATCTTTTTGCCAATGTCACCATTTCAATCTAAAAATTTAGCCACATCTCAGAAACACCTCCTATCTATGGCATATTTAAACAACTTCCAAAAAATGTCTCCACAAGGATTTGAACTTATAACCTTCTCATCTTACCAAATTCAGGGAAAATTTTAAGGATGAAAATTTGTCTTAAAGTTTAGAAACCGTGGCGAATCCTACTAGTCCCCATATTACAAATTATGAATATTTGTTGATATCTTTGTAAAATCATGTAAATTTCTATTAGATTTATATATAGTGTTTATACAATTTTGACAATTTTTAAGGTAGAATAATTTTATACTATAAAATTTAGGCGAAACATTAAAAAAAATCGAAATTGGCGAATCTTATTTTTGAAAAAACCATGTAAAATTAGCCCACTTGTGAATATTAGCCCCTAAAATTTTCCATGGTGAAATTAGTTCTTTTGACCACAATGCCTTTTCATTCCCTTATTGTATATTTCTATAATCAATGCTTAATACGTTAACTTTATCTATTGTGGCTTTTTTAATTGGATTCAACTTTACATAAGGCTCATAATAAAAAGTTTTCTCACCTCAACACTGGAGCAATTAGTCATAGACTCATCGGTCACAATTGCTGAAACAATTGATTCTCCACACATTAATAACAATCAATATCAATTCGTGCAACAACTCCCAAGGTGGTTGACATGCAAAGCGGCTTCAATCTGTTCTATCCATTGAAGGAAGAGTGGGCTGACTCGGTGAGAGCCAAATCAGGGATTAACCAAATCATGAATCCGCTGGGTGCGAAGTCTCAACTTGCACATTTTGTTTTTACTAGAAATTAAAGCTCACTATCCAGCACCTTCCTAAACTCCACTGTTGGCTATAGAACTTGAAATTAATAATTAAATAGATAAACATGGGCTCACGTGGACATTGTTGCTCCTTCAATCAAGTGAGGGGCAGATCTTCGACTAATGAGGAAAACACCTTTTGAAGTTTTTTGAGTCTAAAAATTAATGATTGTAATATATAAAATGTTATTTCATACAGGAAGGTTCAACTTTTGTTTGGCATTGAACAACGTAGCATACAAGGGATTTCAATTCTTCTGTGATGCCCTCGTAGAAAAATATGCAGTGTCTTGATTTAGAACGTGTCTTGATTTAAAACGCAGGTGTTTTTTTTTTCACAACTCTTTTATTGTCTCATCACTTTCAAGTGAAGTGATAGGAATATTTATGAGAGAGACTTTGAAAGTGATAAGAATCTTTATAAGAGAGACTTACACCTGCAGAAATGCATCCCACCTGCCTGCGTCGGTGAACCACATGTCATACCCAACGTCATTGTAGACACTAGCTTGCATTGAATTGAATCCAAAAAATTGAATAAATATTACAACCATGCCAAGAATTACTTCTTGAAAGAGACGACTGTCAAAACCTACTCATGGCTAAATTTTCCTTAATCATTCCAACCTTCCAACGGAGTAATGAGTCCACAATTATGATCAACTTCTAATTTCACTTTGAGGATTCATATTCGTTGTTCAGCAGATCTGAACATCTTATTCATTATATGAATAATTAAATTACTACACCACATTATGTATCAAATTCAAAATCAATCGGTTCCATGCCTTTGAATCCAAGAGAAGTTGGTCGGTACCTTTTACAAGCAGCACAACATAACACGTAGTGTCCACAACACAGTTCTTCGCAGGCGAAACACTGGAATAGAATAATATAAATATTGACCAGCAGGATTAAAAATGGATCATCATAATCGCACGACTTACTGAGGGCCACATCAAAAGAAAATTGGGAACCTTAATCAAGCTTCAATAATTCATTGGCCCATGAAAATAACAATCATTCAAAAATATAGTAAGAATTACTATGACAGGCTCGCAACACATTGATCAACTTACAGAAATTCGCAGTTGACAATTCTTTGACTTGGGTCTTCCATACAACTCAATAGCTTCACTCTGTGGCTGCATTTATTCTTAGTAACTTTGGCACTGTGGCTTCTAGTTTACAATACTTTACACAGTGAGGCAAGAATGACAGTCCACTAAGAAAGAGGAGCACTCAGGAAGGCCACAAACCCGTGGCTCAACTTACTCAAGATGGTGGATAAACCTTCCACTCTGATACCACCATAAAACACATGAGACTAGAAACCAAACCAAATGTATATTAATCAATCTCAATAAATGATGTATAATGTATACATACTAATACATACATGAAACAGTGGAATTAGTTCCTGGGAATTCTTGGACTCCAATAGCTACCCAAACTGACCCAAGGTTAATCCCGAGGGTTAGCTATCTAACAGAGTGAAAATCAAAAACATTTTTTACTCTACTATTTTTTCCTTTTACCTTTTTATTTTTAATAATAAATGAATTGACAACAGGTGGGCATCATACTACGTATAAGACGGGGTTAATTCCAACTAGTACCACTATCAACTTTAAGTGCATATGTATTCCCCTTCTGCAAGTAAAGGTAAGTCTAGAAACTTGAATGCCGAACCTCCTCACACATCATACCTCATTTACATGGCCATCACCATTTAAACTACCCAAAACCAAAAAACCCAAAACTTATCTAAACACTCATTTATATAAATAAAATTTAACCTAATGCTTTAATCACCTTAATACTATCCCAAAACCAAAAAACCCAAAACTTATCTAAACACTCATTTATATAAATAAAATTTAACCTAATGCTTTAATCACCTTAATACTATCCCACTTCTATTTATGGTCAACATACAATGCTTTAAAAAACAACTAAATAGAACAGTCCACGGGAAATTGGTGGTTGGAACGGTTTTTCAGTCTACCAACCCACAGTGAGCTGTATCTTAATATTCTAGTTAAAATTAGGATTCAGTGTAATAATAAATAAAACGGTAGATAGGAAGCTTCCAAACCCAAGGGCCTTCAAACTCCTTCAAGAACATTTCTTCGACCATTAGATGGTGATGTTTACTCAATTCGAGGATCCTGTCTGTAAATTCAAAGGGCGATGGCGAGGTTTACTCGATTCGAGGATCCTGTCTGTAAATTAAAAGGGCGATGGCGATGTTTACTCCATTCGAGGATCCTGTCTGTAAATTAAAAGGGCGATGGCGATGTTTACTCCATTCGAGGATCCTGTCTGTAAATTAAAAGGGCGTGTAATCGATGTAATGCGCTTAAATGACTTTAGCACTTTTTTACTGGGAAGGATCTCGTAAATTTCAGTTCCATATGAGTTCACATGGTCTGCAAGGAAAAGCTCATGACAGGGTTCATTTTGCAATGTATTTTATTACGATAATTTATTCTAATAAAAAGGTTAAGAAACAATTTGTTTACATTTTCAAGTTCCATTCATTTTATAACGTGCTCGCCAGCAATCGAACCTCGTTATGTATTCCATATGAAACTCTTAACACAACCAAATATTATTTTAATAATTTGCTGGTCAGTGTTTGTGGCACACTACAGCATCAATCGAAGCTTATTGTGCACTCTATAGGAAACTCTTCACACAATCAAATTAATATAAAAGATTGAAATATTGAATATGGATATGGCCGATTTTAATGTGTATTCGGAAGTTCGTTTTAATGACTTCATCATTTTCATTTCTTTTAAGCAAAATATGATAAATAATTTTATTTCCCATATTTTTACATCTGGTTTTACAATGAGACCTAAGTGTATTTGTTGGGAAAGTGAACTACAGTACACGGCCTTTGACTTTGTTGGGGAAATGGTTTATAATACATGTTTTGTAATACAGAATAGCAGGTGACACATTTGGCATGTTGATATTTGGTCACAAGGGTCATTTTCATCCTCCTTACTCAATAAGGATACTATCTTAAGTACATCTATAACCCCTGAATATTACCACATAATGAGGAGGATAAGTTAAAGGAAGGATATAGAATAGTTTTTTATATTTTTATATTTTATAATGGATTTCACCTGTTGGTTTGTAGCGGATTTATCCCGTGCAGAAGATCTATAACCCCTGGATGTTATGATTTAGCATTGCATATGTTGAGCGTATATTTATACCTTGTACCAGGAAAAAGTACACGTTAAAAGAAGAATATGGAATATATTTTGATATTTTGATATTTTATTATGGATTTCACTTCTTCGATTGAAAATTTTAATGTTTAATTTATTTAATAATATCAAAAATTATTTTAAAATATTTAATTATAGTTGATTAAGTATATTTTAGGTAATTTAATAGAAATGATTCACTGAGTGATTTGATCTTCTTTATTTAGATTGTATTTATGTAAATAATATGTTGAGTTGCTATTGAGTATATTTATTATAATGGCCTTGAATTTTATTATTATAATATTGTGAGCATAAAAAAATATCTTATACAAAATAAGATATTTAATTACATAGATTCGAAAACTACTCCCTCGGGTTATGCGGGAGAGCCAAAGCGACTAGGGTTACCGAAGCTAGCAGAGTTTGACTCTAATGGAGAGTGGCAGGGGAGGGAGCTCGACTCCCTCCTATAGAAATGTTGTGGCCAACAGAAGCAAATCACTGATTGGAAACAGTAGAGTCTGTACGAATGACAGGAACAGGGATAAGGAAAAGGAAATAGATGGGACCAGAACAAAAGAAAATAACAGCACAAAGGACAAAGAGGAAGAAGACAAAAGTCTGGGTTCAAGAGACAAAAAACAAAAAGGACCTTGCAAACCAAAAGCAGAAATCACTCCTCGAGTAATTTTAAATGATCCTGCTCTGCAGGAGTACAGAGAACACATGGGGACGTACGCCATTATCTATAAATTCATGGAACTATGGCCCAATGAAAAGGCTTTGCAGAAATGGATCAAGTTTCACTGAAAACCTAAGGGAAGCATTTACCTACATCTTGGGTCAAAAGGATTCTTCATAGTGGTGTTCTCAAACATCGAAGATAAAGATAAAATATTCGAAGGAGGACCCTATTTTTTTGCTGCAGCAGGTCTCTATATGAGACCTTGGAGAATGAACTTTGTCCCAGAGAGGGAGACTTTCTCTTCGGTTCCTATGTGGGTTAGGCTCTACTCTCTACCTTTGGATTATTGGCAAACTGAATCGTTGGCTGCCATAGGCAATAAACTAGGACGCTTTGTTAAAGTTTCTGAAGCCATAAGAAGGGGAAAATATACCTCCTTTGCTAGGATATGTGTGGAAATGGATCTATCAGGAGCACTTCCGGATGAAGTTATCCTGGAAGTTTTTGATGAGGAGTGGGTGCAGACAGTAGACTATGAGCATATCCCTTTCAGATGCCGAAGATGCCATGAACATGGGCATCTGTTAAGAAACTTCCCTCTCAGTAAAGAAGATAACAAAGAAAAACTTAATACAACGAAGAACATTGAAAGCTTTCAGAAAGTGGCTAGTAGAGGAAGGGGAGGAAAAAAGGGGTCAAAGCAACAACATACTGAGGGGCAGAAGGGTAGTTAGAATAAGTTTCAAGTGCTAGAAGAGACTAAAGAAATCACAAAAGAGAACCAATATCAGGAGGAAGAAGCTAAAGAAAAAGAAAAAAACGAGGACAAAAATCAATCTCTAGATATTGATTCTCAAAAAGAGACCATGAAAAGTGATATAGAAATGGAGATGGACCAGGAAATGACCCAAAGTGAAACAGATCTGGAAGAGCGTGAACTACAAGAAATTCTAGACAAGGAAAACTTGGATTTGGAAGGATTCCTAATGCAGGGAACCAAAGAAGGAATAGATTCTCTGCCTCAAGAAGAATGCAACAGAATACAGTAGTTGTTTTTATGCAAAACTCAGGAATGAGGGCTGGAAAAAAGTAAAAGCATCCACAAACAGGAGCACAGAGGGGTGAAAATAATGAAATTAGCTCCAGGATTAGCCACTAGAAATCTAGGAAAGAAAAGAGGCAGAAAAAAGAAAAATGAGCTCTTGATGGAGTGTGGGAAGCTAATGATAGATTCGGGTAAGATGAAAGATCTAACCAGTTACTCCTTTACAAATATTTAATTATGAAGTTCATATCTTGGAATATTAGAGGTCTAGGTAGTAAAAGAAAACAAAGAATGCTAAGTAATAGAATGAAACTAGCAATGCCGGACATAATCTTCATTCAAGAAACAAAATGCTCCATTCAGAAAATAAAACAAATCCATAGCAAATGGCTTAGTAAATTTGAGTTTCTATAAGTCAAAGCAGAGAACACAGCTAGAGGGATTCTCACTCTTTGGAACCCCCAAAAAGTCAGCATGGTAGATGCGGAGGCATCAAGAAATTAGTTATCAGCTATCATTCAACCAGTGGGAATGTCTGATACCTTCCTGGTTACGAATGTTTATGGTCCTCAAAGAATAGATGAGAAACTCATATTTATTGACTGCCTGGTAGATCTCAGAAGCAGACATGAAGAAATCCCTTAGGTCATTGGAGGAGACTTTAACATGATGAAATCTCTTTCGTAAAAAAAAGGGAAGTACCAAAATGCTAAGTAAAGATTCAGTAGCGTTCCATTCTTTCACAGAAGACATGAAAATGGTTGACTCTAAAATTCAAAACGGCCTTTTTACTTGGAATAACAAAAGAGGAGGTAATTCCCAAGTTGCCTCCAAGTTAGACAGATTTTTGATCTCCGAGAAGCTGATGCTCACAAATAAAGAAATATCTGCAAGTGTTCTCCCATTTGGAGGCTCAGATCACTGGCCGATTCAATTAGAAATCAAGGGGATCGATTCTCCTAGGAATAGACCCTTCAGATTTGAGAATATCTGGCTCTCCCACCTAGATTTCATCAGCAACATTGAAAAATGGTGGTCCGAAGATCTTTAGTTCCAGGGCACCAAAATGTTCCTCCTTCAAACAAGACTAAAGCACATAAAACTCAAACTCAAAGAATGGAACAAGAAGGATTTTGGCAACATTTTTGTAAACAAAAAATCAGTGGAAATCAAAATGCAAGAACTAAACCAAGCAATGATCATAGATGGTTTTGATAAAATCAAAAGTGAGCAAGCTGAAAAACACAACCAAGAATGGGAGAATTTATGCAAACAAGAGGAAATCTTTTGGAAACAAAAGTCTAGAGTTCAATGGCTCAAAGAAGGTGAAAGAAATACTAGATTTTTCCACAAATCCACCATAGCTAATAGAACGCATAATAGAATCTCTTCAATATTGAATGAAGATGGGGAGCTTCAGACCTCTCATAGGAATATTGATGCTGTGTTGGTTTAGCATTTCAGAGGCATCATGAAAGAAAATAATCTAGACAGAGATCAACACATCAAGGAAATTATAAAGAATATCCCCAGGTTGGTGTCCAGAGAAGATAATTTTAACCTAAATAAACCAGTAACCGAAGCAGAAGTCAGTGTGGTTATCAAAGATATGTAGAATGGCAAAGCTCCAGGTCTTGATGGTTTTAATGTAGATTTTTTCAAAGCCTGCTGGAATGTGGTCAAACAGGATATTTTGGATGTTGTAGAGGACTCTAGAAGAATCAGATCCATTCTTAAAGCCCTCAACACCCCCTTCATCTCCCTGATCCCCAAACAGGACTCTGCCATGTCTCCTGATAAGTTCAGACCCATTGCTTTATGCAATGTGGTTTACAAAATCATTTCCAAGATTCTGGCCAGCAGACTCAAACCTCTTCTTCCTTCTTTGATTTCAGGGGAACAGTCTGGTTATGTTGAAGGAAGGCAAATCCTGGACAACATTATTCAGGCTCACAAGGTTGTTCATTCACTCACTAGTAAAAGGCAGGTCGATATGATTATGCAATTAGACATTGCAAAAGCGTATGACAAGGTGAACTAGATTTACATCAAAAAGGTCCTTTCTGCTTTTGGGTTTGATCATGACTGGATCAGATGGGTTATGGCTATGGTCACTTCACCCAGCTTTTCAATTCTGGTGAATGGCTCGCCCTCAGAGATCTTTACTCCCTCCAGAGGCCTCAGGCAGGGAGACCCACTCTCTCCCTTTCTCTTTATCCTCATGATGGAAGGATTGGGCCGAACCATTAGAAATGCTAAAGTCTTAGGAAAGATCAAGGGCCTCCAATTAATGGAGAACGGTCAAGCATTGACTCATCAACAATTTGTGGATGACACTATGCTGCAGGGTATCCCCACAGTCAAAGAAGCTTTAGCGTACAAGCAAATCCTGAATGAATTTGCTTTGGTGTCAGGTATGGAAGTCAATATTTCCAAATCAATTTTTTTTTTCTTAAACACTAACATTGCTATTCAAAGGAACATCTCCAGAATTCTGAGATTCCAAAGGGATGTCCTCCCTTCAAAGTATCTGGGAATTCCCCTCACAACTAAAGCATTGCACAAGAGTATCTGGGAACCGGTGCTCAACAAGATGTAAGACAAGATCAAAAAATGGACTTTTAGATCGCTGAACCTAGTTGGCAGGTTGATTATGACAAAGGAAATTCTGCAGTCTATCCCTGTTTTATTTTTATCAGCCCCGCCAGCTCCCAAAGGGGTCTTACAGCAATTCAGGAATATTCATAGAGCCTTTCTTTGGGGAAAGGAGGAAACTAGGAAGAAATGGGCCCTAGTTTCTTGGGATAAAATCTGTAAACCCAAAAATCATTGTGGACTAGGCTTAGATGATCAGGAGATTCTAAGTAATGTATTAGGAGCCAAGCTCTGGTGGAGATGGGTTAAAGAACCAGGGCGCAGTGGGCCAAAACCTGGAAAGAAAAATATGCAAGCTCCTGGCAAACAAATGATCTTATAAGAATGTTAGGAAACATTAAAGGCTCTCACATCTGGAACAAAGCCTGGGATAACAGAAGCCTAGTTCAAAACAATAGCTTCTGGGAAATCAGAGTAGGAGACCAAGCTCTCTTCTGGGAAGATAAATGGCAACAAGAACCAATGTTGTTAAGATAGGACTTTATGAGTCTCAAGCAGGAAACCGATCCCCAAGGATTAATAAAAGTTAGAGATTTCTGGAATCTTCCTCATGACACTGACAAGTGGAGAAGCTGGAAGAAATTATATTGTAGAGGGGACAACCACATAAAAGCAAAAACAAAAGAACTCATGAGCATATTAAATCAAAGGAAAATCTTGGTAACAGATGGGCCGGATCAGTTAAGATGGGGCCAAAACAAAGAAGGTATCTTTAATATCAAGGAAGCAAAAATAATAATCCTAAACCTAGATCCATGCATTTTGGAAAAATCCTGGCAAAAACTTTGGAGCCACCAAGGGTGGATGAAGATCAACCTGTTCATGTGGTTAGTTCATCACCTTGGTAGTCGAGCCCCTGTCGGCCCTCACCCTGCCGATCCTCACCATCGGAATAGTGAGTGACTCCATCCCTCTCCTTAATAGTTGAGTGTGCTAACGCACCCTCACCATATGAATAGTGAGTGACTCCATCCCTGGTTTACACAAGACCTTTCACAGATATAAATAACAAAGCAAGTTTGCGGAAAGTAGAAAAAAATGATTTTATTCATATATGAATACGATGGATGCGAACATTACATAAGACAATTTCTTCCTCAGATTGACTGCTGTAGCATTTAGTAGATATGAGTTAGCCGAAGCATAACAAATCTACAGGCTACCTGGCATACAAGCAGACTGAGTCTCGAGATTAAAACAGACTTACAGACTTTACAACCTATATGATTTGGCCACTTTAGGTTCACATTAATGTTGAGCACTAATGCGTAGGCTTCTCAAATCATTTAACAGACTAGAACCTTTCTCGTGGTGCAAGTAGATCAGACTAAGAGTCCGCAGATGTAGAGCAGGAGAAAGCTTGACTTAGACCTCTAGATTCTCTAATTCTTCAGACCCGAATGAGCCTTACCTTGTAGTTCCCAATATTTATAGAACTAGAAAAGGGGGACAAGAATCCGTGAACTGTCGAATGCAAAGTGTACAAATTGATGACTCAAAAGAAAGATGCTGATCGGGTCTGATCAGATCGCCGAAAGCTAGATTCGGGCATGGGAGGACTGTCCCATGTTATCTCATCCCTTCTCCTTTTACGGATAGCCAGAGGCATATGGGGACCGAATCTAGTACACACAATATTTACACAGAGGATATTCATCAAAAGAGAACCCTCGAAAGATTGAAAAGACTTAAAGTTGAGATATGCAAATCTCATTTGTACAAATATTAGAGAGTGGAGATTCCAGGACAAGGGAACCCAGGAAAACTTGTCCAACACCATAGTTGGTTGGAAAGACATCAATCAAAGGTGTAATAATCAACTTGTGGATAAGTGTAATACTGATAGTTCCACCTTTCAACCAAGTAATTCGAATAATATTGTACCCATACTTCTTTTTTAGATTCCCATAAGGTGGTACTATGATGATCAGGTAGGTCTAAATCATAGAAAATTTTAGGGGCGAATGTTCGCCCTTTGGCGAAATTAAGGGGTTTTAAATTTTTAGTGGGCGAATATTTTGTATCATAGCACATTTTTACAAATCACCTCAAATAGCCCACCTTATTTTAAGGGAGGGGGTAAAAATGGTAAATTTAGCCCTTCAAACTAGGAGTTACAACCTTCCATTCGCCCATTTTCAAGAATCAATTTTATTTAAGTGAATCCATTCGCCCATTTTCAAGAATAGGTTTTATTTAAGTGAATCCTATGGGCCAAATACCATATTTATAAAAGAGGTATGGTAAATTAATAAAAATATAAATAAATGAGAGGTATGGTAAATAAATAAAACATTTTTTATATTTACTCCACAAGTCACCTTATATACATGCAAGGGTGTAAACAAATAAAAATATAAGTAAAGTGGAGGTATGGTAAATAAATAAAACGTCTTTTTATACTTACTCAAAAGGTATGGTAAATAAATAAAATATAAATAAACTAGATGTATGGTAAATAAATAAAACCTCTTTTTATATTTAGTCCATAACCCTCGTTCTATGTATGAAGGCTCAAGAAAGAGGTTTTATTTAAGTGAATCCTATTGGCCAAATACCATATTTGTAAAAGAGGTATGGTAAATTAATAAAAATATAAATAAACGAGAGGTATGGTAAACAAATAAAGCATTTTTTTATATTTACTCCATAAGTCACCTTATATTTACGAACACTAAAAAAATGCGTTATATTTAGGTGAAACCTATGGGCAAAATACTATGGGACAACTACCATGGACTAGATTGTTATTAATACCATGCAAAAAAAATTATTAACCCTAATATTAATATTAATAAAAATAAAAATGGCACATGGTATTGACCCATGGTATTCACCTGGAATGTAGCCTATTTAAATGGGGGAATTAAACCAGCATAGATCCATCTTTACTCCAGATCTACTAACCCCCGAGAGGTATCAAATATCGTGATATGCAAACTAGCATAGACTGAAAAAATATTTGATCCCTCTCGGGGCTTGGCGGATCAAGAGTAAAAATGGATGTTGTAATTTAATGTATGTTAAACATTTTAGCTTGGTTAAAATAAAAATAAATAAAAAAATTCAACTATTAATTTTATTAATTTTTATAAATTACTAACAGTAATTTTTAAGCTCCAGGTTTATGATAACCCCATGGTATTGACCCATGGTAATACCATGGTATTCATGTGAGAATAGACTATTTAAAGGGGAAATTCTATCATCTTAGATCCATCTTAATTCTGGGGTCTACCAAGTGCTCAGAGGGATAAATATATTTCATCCCCCTAAGAGTGGTAGATGTGGAGTTAAGATGGATATAGGTTGGTTTTTATGATAATGAAGATATTAAATAGACTTAGGAAATTATATTGCAAAAACATCTTAAGGTGAATGGTTAAAGCATAGACATTGGACAAGTATATTTGTATACTTCTGTTTTAAACTGAAACAAATCCAGGGCTAAAAGGAATGGATTGATTGCACTAGTCATCCTTCTATAACTTTCCAACATATGCTGGAGTAAATAGATTGTAATTTGTGTAATTTTTCTAACTGCAAACAGGAACATACTTGTGTATTGGCAGGGTGGTTACGAGGTCCCTAGAAGTGATGAATTTGAATTTTTCTTGGTTTTATATATAGTATTAGGTTTTTTCTCATGCTTTCTGTGAATGACACAGGTGAATTTTATCCTACACCCACTAGGTTATCGATCAATAATTTTGATTTCAATAGATATTTTAAAGAAATGCAATTATTTCATTTGTGTATTCAATAAACACAATATTCTAATGGAATTCTACATTTGTGGTTTACCTATATAGATTCCATGGAGAAGTGTTAGTGGTGTGACATCAATTGTCCTCAAGCAGAGGCTTTAGTTTTACTATTTTTGGAAGCAAATACTTTCTTCCAACATTTTTGAGTTCCATGAAAAATTTGAAAGTCCTAATAGTATTCAATTATGGGTTCAAGAGAGACATAGTATTCAATTATGGTTTAAAGAGATCCACACTGATTGATCTATCAGCCTTATCTTCACTTAGTTTAAGACTATTCACTTGGAGAGCCTGCATGTACCCCCACTTCAAGAGCATAGTATAGTCATGTAGAACTTAGAGAAGTTATCTTTAAGCTTTTAGTGAAGAATGGAAAAATGTCTGGGTTCAGTAACAACCAGTCGAGCATTAAGCTTCCAATAATGCTAGATTTTAACCTGGAGCACTTTTGTGATTTGGAGGAGATGCCCCCTCGTATTTGTGACACATCTTCAGTTGCGAATTGGACTATTACTAACTATCATTTCCTTCGAAAGTTACCTGATGACTTGGGGAACCTCAACTCTTTAAGAATGTTAAGGAAGGAGAGAAAGTACATTATGCTAAGTTCTCTTATGCTTTTCAAGTTTTTCTTGGATATCTACAACGTTTCAGGTAGGAAAGTACATTCTATTAATGAAAATTTGTCTTGATAGAAAGGCCCAATTTCAATTTCTAATGCTTTCAAAAAACATTGTATAACAGTAATGTTTATAAAAGGAAAGCATATTTTTTCAATTTAAGTATCATGATCCCATATTACAACTTATTTTTCAGTAACCCATTAGGCATTGTAGCTTTGAATAAATCCATGTCTTTTGATAAGATCCTCTTCCAAATTAGAATGCAGTTTCCTTTTGGCAATAACCACATACAATGTCTTGATTTTGTTATTGAGAAAATAGAGGTTGTGAAACAATCTTGTGCCATACAAAGACTTGATTCATTGATTATGTATCAATTATGGCTCTTGATGTAACAATGTCTTGATTTTGTTGCTTGAAAATAGAGGTTACGCTTTACTATTTCACATAATTTCTTACAATCTTTCCATAAGTATTGATTTGTAATCTCAGTCACTGAGGGATGACAGTAATGACAAAGGTAATATCCCATGGTTTGAAGTTACCCTCTTACTAAATATTTAATTATATCACCACAATTTCACTGTTAGTTAAGGAATTGTATTTGATTTGTAAACAATTCATTGCTTGATTTATAGATTTTGATTTTTTCCCTTTTTTATTTTTTTCTCAGATTTGGTATGAGATATCTTCCGATATTTGGGTTCCCTAGTTTCCCCACCATAGCTATGAGGTTTAGATGCTATCATTAAATATTCTCAGAACGTTACAACTTTTCTAGTAAGTGTACTTTGAAACATTGTTGTTGCTTTTCCATGGTGTTAATGCAAATAAGCACTACAACTGGTGCCATTATTTAGATTAAGTGCTGAAATCTAGGTGGTCTTGTAATGATGGAGTGATTGTTTTCTAGCTACTAAGGCCATATGCATTTTTATCTCTTATGTTGTCCTGAGATATTCAAATTTAGAATAAGAATTGAGGTCTCGTTTCCATTGTAGATTGCAGTCAGTTTCTTGAACATAATATATAGTAGATTATATTTTACTAATCAACTGTGGATGTGATTCCTCGCAGGAAAGGAAATTCAAAGTGACTTTGATTTCACATTGATTTGTCAAAACATCCACATAGGAAAGGGGATTCATAGTGACACTGATTTCACACTGATTTGTCAAAATGGAGGCAAGAGAAAAGGAAACTTTGTATTCAACAATGCTCTTAATTTCATATGTACATGCACAGACATATTAGTAGAAAATATTGAAGGGTCGCCTAAGTAATATTTTCCATTCCACTACATTCTTTACAGCTTGTAAATAAATAACTCAGAACAATTCATTACACTACTTGTTATTCTTTATTAATCAGTGGTTAAGATTTTGATATTGAACTGGAGAAGATTTTTCTTCCTTCTGTGAAATTGTGTGTTCTATAATGCTTCTTTTCCATTCACTATGTATAGCATATAAAGTGTGTCTAATGGAGTAGGAGGATTGGAAAGTCTTATGATCCTTGAACTATGTTACAAGGCAGAAACCCAACGGGGCAAGGTAGGTGCATCCCCACAAAGGGGTCACAAATACCAAAGTTGGTATTGGCTAGTGCCTTGAGCTAGAAAATTTCCTTTACCCTTGTATTAACAGTGAATCTGGAGAGGATTCTAATATTATATTTATAAGATTTATATTGGTTAATATTGATGAATAAAATTCATGAGACATGAGCTAGGATGTCCTTGCAAGGTGGTTGTTGATTATTGGAAGCTATGATGGCCATTATGTCAGGCTAGGTGGTCACACTCCCTTGATCATGAGCACGATTGTGATCAAGATGCATGACTTCATAGTCTGGATTGATTGTTTAGCAGTGATAATTAGTGGGCTCATTCACAAAAGCTTCTATTTCACTAATCCTTTTTATAGAGTTGTCAGATTCAATTTCCAAAGGTTTTAATTACACTATAGAGTTGAGTTCTGAGAGAGTTGTGATTCACAGTGTTAAGTATAGCAGCTATGACAATTGAATGAAGACAAGCATAGTAGATGTATTAGACTTTGTTATAAGCTTACCTACATATTATAAGGGACTTGGTTGGCTTTTTTTATAATTTTATAAACAAGTTCCATTTCGTGGAAATGTGAAAAAAACAGTGATATTGCCACCATGTGGCTCTTGTCATATATGGTTTTATACTTTTTCAAAAAATTCTCTAGGAGTTCACAATGCTAAGATTCACTAGGACCTTACAAAGTTTTATTATTTAGTGAAAGACTCACCGAGATCTTACAAGATTTTATAATTGAGTAAAATATTCACCATGCCTGGTGAGAGATTCGCCAAAAAATTATATATACATATTATATTATTGATAAAATCGCCTTCCATTTTTCCTATATACCATGGAGATTCACCCATTTATTATACATATAAATTTAGGGGGGCTTCTTAAAATTTTCCCTGGTATAGATAGTTTAGATTCATGAAAGGGTTTTCATTTGGGTCAATTTTTCCGTGAAATTCTTCATAGCTGGAGCTCGGATTAATGGTCCTTGCTTTGTAATGATTCATTACGAACCATCGCACATGACCACATCTTCTGACACCATTCAGAAAATCTGTACTGCTTAGATTTACCAAATCTCTTATTGTTTTGTACAAAACATCTGTCAGCATCATGCTTGGAGGGCTAAAATTTGGAATCTTTAACATGGTTAAGGAGTATGGCTTCATGATGAGCAGTGATAAGCCTTACTTATTCCACCAATCCATGAACCAATCTGGGAGCAGATCATCTTCTTCCATGTCTTCCACTGGAATATCTTCAAACAGAAAAGAAAATTGTAAAGAATAAAACATGTTAGTGGAAAAATTTTGCAGATTCATTGCTGTATAAATTGCTTCTTGCTGCCGGTCTGGATCATAATTTTCTCTGTGAAGATGATTGTCAAATCTTCTGAAGGTTATATGATAGCTAGTGATTCTATTATCATCTTCGTGATCTTTTTCAAGTCTGTAGGCAATGCTTCCAATCTGTCTTAAGTAGTCTAAAGCTTCAAGAGCTTCATCATTTACTTCATCCTAGTGAGGGTTTGTCCAGAGGAAATCAATGCCTGTTCTATACCTGACTTCTTTGATGGGACGCCAATCCTCGTCATGGTCTAGAAGACTTTTACCTAGTTCATATGCTATCCATCCCGAGGAAGTCTCAATCTCAACAATGTCTTCATTTCTTCTGATGAAATTATAGTGCAGACTCATTATTGAATGTTTGGATAAAAATTCTCTACTGAGCATATCTGCAAAACTGTTCTTGTCTCCTTTGACAAATTCAACATCAAAATTATACTAGCTGAGTTGCATGATCCATCTTACCATAGCAGCATCTTTGAACTCACATTTGTGAATCGCATATTTCAAGGCTTGACAATCTGTTTTGACAGTGAAATGGGTATAGATAATAAAATCTCTGAATTTAGCAATACCTAGGCAGACAACCCTGAGTTCTTTCTTGAGACTGGACCAATTCATCTGATTTTTGGCCCAAAGACCAGATGCATACTGGCAGATTTCTACCTCTGTTTTGCTGCTGGGATTCTTCTGACACAAAACTGCACCCCATCCTTCATGACTGGCATCTGTCATTATTATTTTCTCCCATTCTTCTCTGATAGGGGAGAGTGGCTGTATATTTCTTACCTTTTCTTTAATCCTCTTCACTGCTTGAGTACAATCCTCATTCCACGGAATTGGTTCTTTCTGAAGCCTTTTATTCAAAAGTTTTCTTTCTTGTGCACAATGCTTCAGAAACTTAGAAATATAGTTCAAACTTCCCAAGAACCTCTACAACTGAGTTTTGCCTTTGATTTCATCAAGGAAGTGGTCTATAAAATTTAAACTTCTCTGGATTATAGTATAGGATCCATGCTGTATATTATAACCCAAAAATTCTATTACAGGCCTGAATAACTTCATTTTGGATTCTGATAATACTATGCCCATATCTTTGACTCTGCACAGAAAATTTTTTAAATGCTTAATATGATCAACAATATTATCAGAATGAATCAAAATATCATCAATGTATTTCTTCAGGAATTCATCCATTCCTTCAAAAGTTTCATCCATTATTCACTGGAAGGCTGATGGAGCATTGATCAATCCGAATGGCATGATATTCCATTCATAATGACCTCCTGGTACTAAAAAAGTTGTCTTCCACTTGTCTTCTTCTTTTATTCCTACTTGCCAGAAGCCAGATTTTAAATCGAATTTAGAGAAGATTTTTGATTTTGAAATTTGAGCAAGTATGGAAGAAGGTTTAGGTAGAGGATAGGCATCATAATCAAGGATGTCATTTAGAGGTTTATAGTTAACTACAAGCCTTGGTTTTCCTCTGGCGATTTCAACATGCTTGTTGACATAAAAGGCAAAACAAGCAATCGAGCTCTTACATTTCCTGATAAGACCTTTCTTTAGTAAATCCTTAATTTCTTCTCTGCATAAACTCATTTGTTCTTCATTCATCGCCATTGCCTTTTATCTGCTTAGTTTTCCATTGAAATCTTTCTTGAGAGGAAGTTCTACTTCCTGCTTATGAATATGCTAGAAGGCATTTGGGTCATCAGAACAACATTCTTTAAATTTAGCAGTGAGGTCTGCTATTTCCTTTGAGTATTTCCCGTTATCCAGATGTTCTTCAGTCTTCAAAATTTCATTCTTCACTTCCATTTTATCCAAAAGATTTTCCATTCTTTCTATTCGTTTCAGTCTATTTGGCGAACTAGAATTAATGAAAGGAAAAAAAAATTCTCTATCATCTATAGAGACAAAATAACCATACCTTTGGCTGTCTTTGTCAAACTTTGCTCCATGTTTTTCAAAATTCTGGAAGAATGGTGTGCCAAGATACATAGCACAGTCTATACCAGGAACAACAGGACAGACCAAATGTATTCCAATTTTCTCTGTCAAAAATGCATCTACTTCGACTTCATGCTTGGTGGCTATCTCTCCACTTGCTGTTATCACCTTGGGACATGCTGTCAGTCTTCGAAGATGCATGCTTACCACTATATCACTCACAATGTTCAGTCTCGAACCAGTATCCATAAGAACTTTCCAATATTCATATTGGCTTCCAACTCTTACTTTCATTTTGATACAATACATGACATCTCTCTTCATGCTATTGCATCCAAAATCCATCCTTCCTGGTTCTTCTTCTTCTTCTGAACTTTCTCGCTGCTGTGTTTGTGTCACCATGGGATTTGTATGAGATGTCCAATTTTCTGCCTTTCCTAATATCGGACCTTGTGATGTTGAGGCAGCAGTTGCTTGTGCATTCAATAGTTTCAGGTTTAATTAATTATTCTTTTCTATGCACAATCTTCGATTTTCTTTTATTGTTTTCCTCAAATCTTTTATTGCCTGATGAATAGCAGGCAATGTCTGTGGCAAATCTTCACCAAAATCTTCATTTCTGAATTGTCGAGTCAATGCTCCTACTGAGAATAGAGAAGTAGGTGGTACATAACCTTTGTTAGTGGCCTTCTTTGAATCAGAGGGTGCTTGTTTCAAATGTTCAGTGAGTAATGATTTATACATGTTTTTTATCTGAGGATCATTAGCTGCCATCATTTGTGAAAAAATGTTCTTGCTGGTTTCATCATAGTCAGACTTCATCATTCTGACTGCATTACACCTACAAATATCTGGGTCACTGCAATCACAATCTCTACATTCTGTACAATGAGGATCATTACAATATTCATCTTCAGATGTGCTATCTGATTCAACAAAATTCAATTCATTTTCTGATTCTGAATCAGAAGATATAAGTTCATCATAGCTACTTGGAAGATCAAAGAAATTAATTTTTCCTTTCTTGTTTCTATACTGGACTTTCTTCTTTGTTTTATCTTTCTTCTTGTTTGGACAGTTTGGAGCTATGTGACCTTTCTGATTGCAATTATAGCAAATGATTTCTTTTTCTTTAGAAAACATTTTTGTATGCTTGTAAGGCTTTGCTTTGTAATGTTTTCTTCCGGATTTTTCTTGGGAAGACTAGGAATTCTTCTTGTTGAAGTGTTTCTTCTTCCGCCTATGCCCCTCAGAATTTCCAGCCTTGCCAAGGTGCCATTGTTTACAGAGCTGCTGATATCCATGTGGCTTTTTAGGATTTGTGGCTGCTCTTGCAGCAACAAGAAAATTTTAACTTGGGAAAACATTCAGAAGAGGGGGGTTATGGGGCCTTCTAGATGTTAGTTATGTGAAGCTCAAGAGGAGACAATAGAGCATATTCTCAATAGCTGCACCTATACCACCTGGTTGTGCGATTCTTTTAACACCATTTTTCAACAGACAGATAGAGACAAAGGTAGTATCATTAACACCCTGAGCAGGTAGAGAAAAAAAAATTCAGAGTATGAGATCCTTAATTTGGCCTGGACCTTTACACCAAGCTTCATTATCTGGAATGTGTGGAAGGAAAGGAATAAAATAATTTTCAAGGATGAAAAAACTACTCCTCTTCGCATAATGGATCTGATCTTAAAGCAGATTAAGGAGACAGTTTCCACCACTGTACAGAGTTGTCCCAAGAATCCTCCCATAATGCTTGAATTGAGAATTCTCAAGCATCTCTGTATGAAAGAGATCATTCACCATGGTCCTAGTAGAAACGAAAGAGTGTTGGAAATGGAAAAGGAGTTCTGGCATCGTCCACCGAAAGGCTTTCTAAAATGCAATATTGATGGGCTTTCAAAAAGCAACCCGGGGACAGCAGGTTATGGAGGGGTGTTAAGAGATGAAGAAGGAAAAATAATCTTTACTTTCTACTGTCATCTAGGCAAAGCCACCAACAACATGGCTGAATTAATGGCTTTGGAACAATGTCTAGAGCTTCTTAAACTTAATCACAGCTTGAATGTCATTATCGAAGCAGACTCAGAGATTTCTATAAATGCAGTTAAGAAAATCAGTTATGGAACAGCGCCAGAAATAATCTCAAAACATTGGAGAATAATACAAGTGTACCAGAGAATCCAAAAACATCTCCTTAGTCTTCGAACTGTTAGCTTCAATCATGTTCGGAGGAAAGCCAATAAACTTGCAGATTTACTGGCCAACCAAGGAGTGTTAAATTTCGAATGTAGGATTGAGATGAAGTGGTAGGAGATGCCTCCAAGCAGGTTAAAATCTCTCTGCAATGAAAAAGCTGTACAGGATAAATAAATTTTGAAATATTGGGCATGAGGGTCAGGCAGAGAATAAAGCTTTCTATGCAAGTTCATACACAGAACTGTGGTCGGCTCCTTGAAAAAGGGCAAACTCTCAATGGTGACAGCTTCCTTTGGTTTACTGAATGCTTCAGCTGTGAACTCCATGGTCAGTTTTAGCGGATTGAAAGGCTAGATTGCTCCCACGAGGGAAATTCCACGGTACCCCTCTTTCAGTGCGATAAACTAGGCTTTGAGTAGTTTTCCAATGATCGCAAGGCTTTCAAATGGTAAGTGATATTGGTGTGTAGAAAGCGATTCCACTAGGCTCTCAACACATAGCTTGGGTGGGGTTCATGAAACCACCCTTCATCGCGCCTTAAAGTTCTTGCTTCTTGGCTTTTCGATTTCTCTCCAAGCCGTCCTTTCTGGCAGTGGCATTCGACGGTCAGATTTGGTCGGGCATTTCAGTGGGGCCGCTTCTATTTTCAATCTTTGCGAGTTAATGAGGGATGGGTTCATGGCATTCGACTTTGGGTCAAATTTTAACTGTGGGGACCATTTGTTAAGTTAGCTTGTCCTTTAGTTTGTTTGAAGGTCACATCTATGGCTGTACGGCCTTGAGGTTTCTGTAGGCCTTGAGAAATTCAAGCCTTTTGTATTTATTGTAACTTTACTTTTGGGTTTTTGAAATAGAAGGAAAGTCTCTTGCTTTAGCAAAAAAAAAAAGATATTTAATTACATAAATATATTAATATTTATATTAAAAAAACGAAAAATTTAAAAACAATAAATAATTAGCTTTACATTACATTTGTGTATGAATAGTGTGTACGAATAGTTCGCATGATGTGTAGTAAAAAATATATCATTCTAAAATTTTATATGTCTTTTCTTATTCTTTTGTCTATATAAGATATGATGTTAAAGAGGAATTTTTTTTATGAATAATAGTTTTTAATATAATTTAGTAAATTTCACCGTGATTATTGAAAGTGGAAGATAAAGAGAGAGCGAATATGATGACACTAGAGAGGGTTTATGCAGGTACCTCTCATGCAAATTTTTTGTTTAGCGATCAGGGAAACATCGATGACCACAACTCTAGATCCGTCTACCTAGATGCAATTGTCTTTGTGGTTTCGGACATACAACCCCCGCACATTTTTTCCATGAACTAGAGCATGAGATCATTACATCTAGATGGTGATTGTTTGGCTCTGGGATGATCCTTCCCTCTACGAAATGCAATGTAATCTTCAGATCCGTCGAAGATCTAACAGGTTGGGTCATACAGAAGACTGATCGGCCAACACCACGAATAGATTTGGAGGTTTGTACACGCCACCACTCCATTCTAATCTGAATCATAGTCCCAAATCGTAGAGAAGGGTACACATGGGTAGTGCTAACAGGGGACTAGAAATCCGAAATCCATTCATCGACCCTATCAGATGAAACACAAACAACCTCGTTCCAACTGAGATCATATTCCTAAATCATAGAGAAGTGTATACATGGGCAGTACTAATAGGAGCCTAGAAATCTGAAATCCATTCGCCGACCCTATCAGATGAAACATAAACAACCTCATTCCAACTGAGATGAGGGTTTGCAAATCAGGCCCTTCCATTGGAAAATTGCATATTGAGTCCTTCAATGGTGATTCAAGTTATAGATCGGGTACCCTTTTGGCCAGATTTATTAGATCAAGAACCTTCAGCAGTAGATTGACCCCTCTCTCAGACAGATCCGCTCACCACAAACTTGGATCTCATTCAAACCTTTATCAAGACGTTGCAAGGAAGGATTGTCTGCAAGCGAATCTAGAAGGGGAGGTGGATCTAAGAATTAAAGTGTGAAATCCAAACACATCTAGGCTATCAACACACATGCAAAGCTTGATTTATTTAGGACAAATTTTACAGGATAATTTCACTCTCCAACATTATGGCATTTCCTCAGATATGACAATCATCCTCAATCTAAGATTGCGAGGTAGATGCTCCAGAGCCAGCTGAAAGGGCACACACTCTTTTAAAGATGCAGTCAAAGGGAAGGATGAAACCCAAACCAAACCAACACCACCTCCAGAGCTATCGGGGCCCTATATTGTAGAGAAAACATCCTAGATACCAACCTTAATAGTCTCTCTGCTTGAGGTAAATGAGCTTTAGTCAGATTTCCATACGAAAGCAATCATATCTAGATTTAATCGATTTCGACCCAAATGAGACGCACTACACCAATGGATATTTTCTACATGGAAACCGAATTATCAAATTCTTTTATGCTCCAAAGGATTTTTTATCGTCAGATTCAACACACTTAAAGATAAGGAATATGCCCTCAATGAGGGACCATGGTTTTGGGCCAATGCAGGACTGTTCATGATCCCTTGGTTCCAAAGTTTTGATGCCACCACTATGGTGGTATCTAAAATACTTGTATGGATCAGATACATAATCTTTCACTACACTTCTGGAATCATAAAGTATTAGAAGGAATAGGGAACTCCTTGGGTAAATTTTTCAAGATTGATGATGATAGTCTTACAAGAGGCATATTTACATTTGCCATAATATGCATTGAAGTTGATATTAGACAAGGATAACCATAACACATTGTACTGATCCATAATAATATACAATGGACACAACCTTTATATTACGAAAATACGACTTTTCGATGTCGTGGATGTCTACAAACAGGTCACCTTCATAGTGCCTGCCCACAAGGTAAAAAAAGACCCCAAAAGAAATAAGAAACAATACAAAACCCAAAAGGTTGGCAATGCACTAAGCCTCTGGAAGAAGGAGACAACAGAAAATATTGTTTACAACAATGTACAGAATTTTCAGAAAAACTCACAAAAAGTTTAGATAGAACATTGCAATGCATGCAGTGTGAAGCCCAACAACCCTCTGCAACAACAAGAGTTGTACAAATAAGGAAAACAAGTAAGTGGTAGCAAACAAATTCATGGATCAGAGGGATTTGATTCTGATAAAGAATATCCAACAAATTCAAAAGAGAATCAAGTGTCCATTGTAATATCTACTCTCAACATTGGGGGTTGGCCAAAAGTGGAAAGGAGGAA